>JARQSU010000329.1:227509-267719 GCA_030142265.1 Calameuta filiformis
CTCTCTCTCTCTCTCTCTCTCTCTCTCTCTCTCTCTCTCTCTCTCTCTCTCTCTCTCTCTCTCTCTCTCTCTTGCCTCTCTGTCTGAAGTAACCTAACCTACCAGCCACTAACCTCTTTGCCGACAGATGCGGTCTGGCATCTGGCCAACCAATGTAGCAAGATAAAACATCCCTTGCAATTCCTGATGCACAATACACCTGCACATCGCGAATTTTAAGTAAGGGCCTTTTTACGCTCGCTTTGCGTCGGATTTCCAAAAATTTACTCTTGTCCCCCAAACGCCCGTAAACGGGCACCTAGTAACGTTAGATACGGCACTGTACGACTTCCTATTCGCTATTGAAATCTAGGGAAATTTTATTGACGATACAACTGGGTCACTAAGAATCACCGCTATTAAGTACAGATCTATTTACATACGTACTTCATTTTTTTTACCTGTCAATAGTACGCTGGATCGAGATCGGGTGGGGGTAAGAGGGGGGAAGTAGAAAATATAAAAATCCGACTTTTAAGAATAACTTTTCAAAATAACAATCATAATATGCACGACGAGCAATTTTTATAGATCTATCAATTTCATATAAAAGTAACAATTTTATCTACAAATTCCTATAACAGCCTCTTTCATCCCCCCGACAGAGAATGCATCCCGAAATTGCATTTCCTCTCGTAAAAGTTAATGAAACTTCCCTTTGATTGACTCGAAGGGAATTTCCAGGGCCGATAAGATTCGATGGTATTTCTAAGGTTTTGGGCAGATAGGGGTGAAAGGGGGTAACGAGGGGGAGAAGCCTTTAGTTTTCCGATGCGTGAATCAACAGGGGCGAACAAACACCCTTATGGCTAAGGGGTATGGGCGCATCACCCTTCGAGTGGGGGGCGCTCCTCAGGAGTGGCATCCTAACCTCAATCGAGCCTTTGTTCAACGTTCGTATCTCCAATTCCTTTTTCCGAGGGTGTATTTACTGTTTCCTCGTATTTGCTACTTTCGAATTCGCCCCTGAAGATTTGTTTTTTATGAGAATCCCCCCCCCACCACCACCACCCTTCCACCTTTATCCGTCAGAACTTTGATTCTGTTTGACTTCATCTTCCCTTCCTCTCGTCGTCCAGCCTTTTCGCTCATCGCGTCGCTTTGATGCACGAGATTCTCACTCTTCTAGTTCTACGAACGATCTAGTGGAAAAATTTTCAGCGATTGGTATAAAAAAAAGAGAGAACCTTAACATTCGTATGGTGCAAAATTCCCTATGCTGTCGAGAAACACGTACAGCCCCGTACACACGTATCACCGATGCTTAATAAACATGGGCTCTCAGGAATCCAAAGTGTCCAGTCATGAATTCCCCATAAACCAATCAGACTGACGCGATGCACCGAAGGTGTCGAGCGGTGCATAAGGATCGATGCACCTGAGGAACAATCGCAGCTGTCACTTCGTCCCGTTGGAAACGAGCACCGATCGGCATGCAGCTCCAAACAATGCACTTCCATCGTCCTACCGTCACCCTATTCCTGTGCAATTCGTTGGTACAGTCCGTTCCGGTATCCTATTAACAGCCAGGCGTATACCGAGTAACCCAATCTGGATACTGCAGCTCCATGCATATATGCACCATAGTCAACGAAGCCTAATGGGCTGAATTGCAACTGCATTAATCGGTGAGCTTATAACATAACCTAATTTTACCTGCATGTTATGCATTTCGCCGTACATACATGCACCTAGTCACTTTTGATAGGATTTCACGGGATTATAATAGCGGAGTTACGCAGAATGCGCTGTACTTATCTAGGGGAAAATTCAATTTACATTTGGACCCTATACAATGAATCCGGTTAGCGAGATTCATTCTATCGCAATGCCAAATGTAATTGCGTCTAGGGAATTAACTTTTTTTACCCTATACAAATCCTGGATACAATGTACGAGCGCGCACACGTGTGCGCATCGTCGCGAATTGATGGGTGTGTGGTTGGGAGGAGGGGAGGGGTAGGGGAGGGGGCAGAGACTGCGTAATAATCACAAAGTTTTACAATGCGTCGTTAAACTAAACGCAGGTCGCCGTGTCCTCGTACCAACCTGAAAGTGGGAACTTATTTCCCCTAGGAACTCTACTAGGGATGTTTTCCATCCTGGGAAAGTGAGGTCAAGTCTGTTTTATGTCGGACCGTGCCGATTGTCCTGTGCTTCGTTCATGAAAACGAGCCAAAATCCCTATACTGACACACGTGGTCATAGATGGAGTTAGCCTGAAGCTAGTGTACTCGGGGCCACGTACCGAGGCGTCGTGAAAAAGCTTGTAAGGAGAAGATAAATAAGATTAGGCGGAGTAAACGGAACACAAGGGGAGAATTGAAAACAATACTTACCATGCTTATAAGCGAATTGGGCCTGGGAAATTTTATCTTTTAATATATATCAGTTGGTAATGACGCGAGTATCGACGAAAAATATATGTGCCTATATGTATAATCGAAATATTAACCCATATATATTATATATGAATTACAAACCATCAATATTATGATTGTTATTTGTGTCTTGTTGATGAAGGCGTACCAACAAACAAATAATGGACAGCCGAGAGGAGTTCCGTCCCCGTTGAAATTACCATTTGGAAGGCGCGCATTGAATAGCAATAGCATCGTTATGCATCGGGCGTTTTGTGCAATAAAATGCATCGTTACACAAGTCCGGGATCCACACGTAACGTCAAGCCATTGAGAATATAAAATATCCTGACTGGGCAACTGTGCTTGATATCTGTAATACACCGAGAGGAATACACGGAATTGCATTGGAGCCGCGTAACTAGAAATTTTTCTGCAATCGATGGAATCCGATGCATCTCAAGGTGCACTGCAGCGCGGATAATGCATCTTAGCTTGCGGTGCATTAACGTGTATTAAATTACAATTCCAGTCAGCCGATACCCAAAGTATTTTATCGTACGCTTTTTAATCGATTGCTCCAATTGAATTTCGTTCGATTTCAATGAAATCGTCAATTTTTGTCACTGACCTATGACACTGTTTCTACGATGCACCGGTGTAGGTGGATTATGGAGAAAAAAAATAATACGTATTTTCTAGGAGAAAAATTTTTTCCACTTTGCAAAATCGTTCGCGTACCAAATACCCAAAGTCGAGAATGCGAAATTGCAGCTGCATGTGCATCTGTGCATCGGGGTTACGGGGGGTGGTTAGAATCGCATAATGAACCGAGATAGTCGTACGGCTTTCATTACACGTAGATTATTCAGTAGGTCTAATAACGAAAGCAGACTGGCAGGTATTGTGTAGCAGAATTGTCATACAGTATATACGGGGTGTCACGAAACAAAAAAAACGAAATGCGTTTGGAATATAAATACGGCAGATTTGGTTTCGCAGTGCCGTATACTTCAGATGGGAGACATGGGGATGATAGGGGGGAGAAATCTCTAGACGGTCATTTTCGGCCAAGAATCAGGATTTGACCATGGAAATAGTCAGACTATCCTTTATAGGGACTTTTAGTACCCTGGAATTACACTAAGATCCTACCATCAGCTCGACTTCAGCCACCCCTGCCTACCCTTAGGACTATGAGTAGAAAACGACCGTATTGACTTGGCCAGGAGCGTATCTATCAGGCTGACCTCGTATAGCGTGTTGGTTGGTACCACTGTACCAATGTTACTTTGATCACGGGGCTTAATGAGAAATGGAAAATTAAGCGTGTCGCCGTTTGAAAAATTTATTTTTGCAAAACTGAATTTTTATTTTTTACCAAGCACGCGACCGACCCCAAAATTACGTATTTATTATTTCGTTAAATTCGACTCAATTATGACTGTGCAAAGAAGTTATTTTCCATGTTTTTTTTTTTTCTAGTAACTTTTTTTTCCACTAGACACGTACTCGTATATTTGTACGTATAACAGGTATTTATTATTCCACGCGGGTACAGGCCGTATGCAAAATATTATATTTCATTATAACAATCATACGCTTGTGGTAAGTAAAACAATATTAATTACTGTACACACGGGTTTTCACGATTTCACGAATTTTCTCGCGTCAGCGTCACCGTTGCGCGTTCGCTAATATTTACGTGATTGCGAACCGAATGCTGATACTAAATATATATACAGGGTTATTCACGGGAAACGCGCCAGCTGAAATTTGCCGCGAATGAATAATTTCATGAATCAGATCAGGGTGGGCATCGTCAAAGAAATAAAAGTTGACGTCATAAAATTTCTAAGATTATGAATTTCACATTATTTCGTTTGTTCAACAAGGCTTGCCTCGATTAACAGAATCGTTCAATCGCGCCCAACTTCAGCTTGTGCGTTTGCCGTGAATAACCCTGTATACATTATTGCATATGTATATATATAATATACATATAATAGAACTGTTCATTCTCACAGAGTTCACTCTGCTGCACTGTCCTTCCCTGCGTATTCCGCATTGCGGTTTTTTCCCAAAAGAATACAATTATTACACCAAAAAAATTGATAAATGCTTCAGAATATGAAAAACGTTTATGAAAAAAAATTTCAAATTTTTATTAAATTGTATATCCAAACAACACTGTATGTGCCAGTGCCAGTATGTGTAAGTGCCAAAAAATAGAAAGAAAGGAACCAAGAAAAATTTCCTAATTCTGTCATCGAAAGCAGCAAAGCCTCGTAAAGGCGAAAGAGTCCCAGAAATTTTTCACTTTCAAAAAATATTTCACCCCCTCCCCTCCCGCCCTCTAAAATTTCATTCCCCTCGTCACCTTCTTTCTTTATCCCAAACCAGATTTTCAATTGCACCTCGCCTCTGACACCCACTCCCTATACCGCAAGGTACGGCCCTGAAAAATATCCTTCGGTATTATTTTATTTTGACGGCCCATTAACGCAACCGTGGCGAAACCTCCATTTTCGACCTTCCGAAGGAATTTACGATGGCAAATTATAATTTGATATTTACACGTTTACCGCGGCTGGAGCGGGTAATTTACAGATCCTACGCGACTATTACGAAGGCAGGAGCGGCGGTGCGATTATTTTGAAAAATTGCCTAAGGGGTCGGGGTCCGGTTTGGGCATAAGGGGAGTCGAGCGGAAGAACCGAGGTAACCGCCTAAGCGAGCATTTAAGGAATTAATGTAAAATTCGCAGGATTTTATAAATGATACTTCAACACATACAAATAAGGAAAATATTAAATCCATTCACAAATATATATATATACATATATATATATATACACATACACACATACATCCCCACAACTGCATATTAAATACCAAACCCATACAACGAACGTAATAAGAAACGCAGTGGATGCACTTAATGAAATGTGCACCGAAGCCAGCGGGAAATGCACTTCTCTGAATTTTCTTTTAATAGTCCCCAGTATCAAAGCCATCCAGAAAATTGCAGCGCAAGGAACCAGCAGTGTCAAAAACGCAGCAATGGTTACCCTTTTCAGTAGGCATCGCGAAAATCGCGAATGTATTTCCGGAAGACCAAACGAAGAAATTTTCCAAAAAAGATCCCCCGGAAGTAGCTGCACGTGAGTTCCTTACAGTTACTTGCGTGCGCGTCTAATACGTACGGTATACGTATACGTAAAGACACGTACCGTACAGGCTGTTTCAAAGAGGGGAAAATTCTATGAAAATTTTTCCTATCGCTAAAAGTATAGCACAGCTTTTCTACCGCTTCGAGGTTAATGCAGTTGCACCGTGTATCCTATACTTTTATCTCCGACTCTACAGGCTGCCGTAGACCATATACAGAGCCGGCACGGTACTCGCGTTGCATGTGCATTGGTCTTTGCGCCGCGTATGGCCGAGCCACACTTGGCACTCAAGAAAATCACACGAGGAATTTATCGTACCGCTTGGCGGGACGGTAATTTATGCTTGATTTACAGGACGTTTCATCATCGGACGTCGGGACGACGTTACCCACCACCGCCACCACCAGCAATAACGATACAGCGAAGGGAAATTTGCCGTGATACGGCCCTGGGGTGAAATACGTAACGCGACCGTAGAAAAATATTAAGTGCCTCGGAGCTGAGTTATAGTTAATCTTTTACTCGCGGGACTCGCGTGGCGCTCGTTTCGAGCGACTGACGTCATCGGTATTATTATAATTATTCCCTAAAAGAACGAGCTGTCGGAAAAAATAAAGCATGCGTCTGCCCGACATTAAATAACGACGGTAAAACCCGTACGAAAGAGAGACCTGAAATGGCTCGAAAATGAAAAAATTGAGGAAACAAAATTTTTGTTTGCCCCTAATAACGGCTGAGGTAACGCACAAGCGTATTACCATGATTGCTACTAGCGCCATGACGGCCACTATCGCTACTATTATTTACGCTTAACGTAGCAGAAGCTCAACGAAAAGCTGACGTACTGGTGACATGCCCTATATATTTTATGTCCAGCGCGCATAGCAGCTACAGCTAGATTATATTTTGTCTACCCTCATAGTACGGCACTGCTCGCGGTCCTATATATATATATATATATATATATCACATAAATATAGGTATATAGCACACGTAGCGCAGGGCACCAGTGGATATACGCCGTTGAAGGCTGAAAGTAACTAGACGTCACGAGTGACCGTATAAAATTTATGACTTTTATCAGGGTCGTTAAAGTCCTAGGGATAAACCGGTGGTATGTATCTGCATTCTACGTGGAGGGGGGGTGGGGGGGGGGGGTGGCGATGGGGAATTGCTTTTCATAAAATCCTATTATTCTTACGGGAAAGCTTTCATAACCCGAAGGAGCTTCCATCGCGAGAAGAAGCTCCGACAATGTCAGTGACAATTAGCTACGTTGTCCAGACTGGACAATTATCGCGAAGGTACGAAAGACCCTGTATAAGCACAATAGTAATAGGCGTCGACGCGCAGGAGAAACGTAAAAGCTTGATACGTTAACTGGATGGAACAATAGAACCGGAAGTGATGTGTCCTGAACGTGTTGGAGCTTTTGCTGCTGTGTGACCTGTTACGGCGGAGAAGCGGCGATTCTCTATGTGAATATATATATACATGTGTGTACAATATATATTGTATATATGCGCACGTGTGAATGGCTGTCTACGTAAGCGACGTAAGCCAATGGAAAAGTCCCGGAAACGACAAGACGGAAGTAAGATACGAGACGTAATACCGAAATGGCGTCGCGCAAGAAAAGCTCACCTGAGTAATGGCTCCGAGTACAATTTTATTAGCGTATCATGATCATTCGTTAGCTTTTTCGTAACAGCGCCATCTGTCTTGGATAACCAGCTAACGTCACCCGAAACCATTTCGCAGCGAGTAACTAGTTTCGTGAAGTTACTAGGACGGGAGTTGACGTTAAAGTATAAGGCTGCAGAAGCGGAGGAGCCTGGGTACGTATTGAAAGTCACTAGAAATTATTGGACGCCGTGTGTGTGCGACGACGCTCGGTCGTATTTCCCTAGAATCTTTTGTTCGCTGCTAGTAGCGTAATTACGCGGCAGACGTTCGCCGGAGAGACGGGAAGAAAATGAGGCGGAAACGAAAAAAAATTTACGGTATTTTTTCATTACGCAACGACCGTTTAATTAGAAGCTTTAAATTCTCCTACGCAAAACGCCCGAATAACTGTCCGGTTCCTCGTTTCCTGCGTCAAGTAGAACCGGCGGAATAAAAAGAGCTTGCAGACCAACGAGTTAATGAGATATCTTGATGCTTCATGGACGCACGTAAGAGGAGTAATGTGAAATTTTTGTTTCAAAATTCCGCATTTTTTTTTTTTGGGAAACTAAAAAGTTTGAGCAGACGTCCGGGTTTTATGTTTGACGTAACTAATTTTTTTTTTTTTGGTTAGTCCGAACAATTTTAGTATACGGACAAGTGTGAAGAGCGAGAGGGCAAAATCGTATTTTGCATTAAACAGAATCAAGATAACGAAGATAACAATGATAAGGATAAAAAATATTTTGGCACGATCTATCGAAATGACTATCGAAATACGGTGAAATGACAATAAAATTAATCAAAGTTATTAACTTGTGTCTCATTCGTGTTGCATAATTTCTATATTAATTAGTCAACTATAGCTCACTAATTGTCATACAGTAATTAATGCTTATCTACGAGCATCGTTAATTTTACCTATTACAATGCACGAGACCGGAGTAAAATCAGATTTCGTTCCATGCAAATAAACCCGAGTACTTTAATCACTCGAGCGAACGTATCAAAATCGTGGATTTTCGAAATTAAAAAATTTTTTTTTAAAAAGTGAAAATATACTATGACAAGTCAATGGCGAAAATTTCAAGAAGCTACAGGCAGTTTCAGTGATGTCCCGACAAATTATACAGGTCGCGTCGAGGACGCTGAAGACACGGTACGAGGACAGGGACGTAGAAATGGGAGATAAGGGGTGCAAAGGGGGGATGACAAAAAAAATTGATATCTTTCCAGAAGAGACTCGGGCCTGTATCGCGGTCGAGTAGCTCGAGGCGATGAGAAAAACTTTTATTTTTCTCTGAGATAGTATAAGGGCCTGGGATGAGGAAGGGCGGAAAAGTTGGGGGGTGTGTGGGGATTTTGGTGGGTCGGCGATAGGGTGCTGGTGCTCGAAGTTACCCAATGGTTGGCAGTAAGTACAATGTAGGTGAATAAGTGTTGGAGAAGGTCGTAGGAGTGAGACCGATTGTCTTCGTTCGAGTTAAGTTTCCCGGCTGTCCACTCCATGTCTGGCGCAGACTTCTTACCGTCCTGCGCGATCCTTCAAGCTTTTTATTTCCCTAGGATATCGGCGTGCGCGCCCATGAGAGAAAGGGGGACGAAAAGGGGAGAAAAAGATGGGAGCAGTTGGAGACAAAACAATGGCAAAAAAAGCTCAACAAAAATACCCTAGTGACTTAGTGATTTAGTTTTAAAAAAAAATTTCAACCCTAAAATTCATATTTGCTCTAGGGACATCAAGGGTAAGAAAGTTTGAAAAAATTTTACCTACTTTTGCATCCAGGATCTCGACCCTATTTAAAGGTGCCGATTCGACCAGCGTGAAGTTGCTCGTCAATCGATTCCTGACACGCTAACTCGACTAATCGCGCGTTCGATATTTTCCTTTCAGCGATACCTGGTAGCGCGGTGTCTATTGTCTATAGGGGAAAAATTGGATTTTACACTCTTCTAGGCTACGATTGCCGGTAGCGGGGTGGCTCCTAGAGGTGCCGATAAATCGTGTGAAATTGATTGGAAAAATGAAGAAGATGAAAATCACTAGGACGCGCTCATGTGTTGGTTTTCGAGATTACGCGAGGCGTGGGAAATATCAGTTATGGTTTCGCGATTCTCGCAAAAGTTGGGATGAGCTAGATGGTTTGGGGAATGTTGAAGGGGGATGGAAGGGGGTGGAAGTGGGAGATCGAAGGGGGTGGCAAATCTATTTTATCTAAATAGGTTCGTCAGGTATCGGCCCGAAGGGAATAAAAATCCCTAGGATATCCATTTCGCAGGCATGAATCAAGTTCAGAGTGTGAAATATATTACCGAAAAGATTTCAGTGGAGGCCATACATAGATATAGAAAAATAACAAAAAAAATCCCTATATACCAATATTCCCTAGACATTCTCATTTTATCATAGCGCCATTATCGAGCTCACGAGTATTCGTGAATCTGCCGTTGACGAAACTTTTCGTGGTGTTTGTGAAGAGCTAACAAAAAAATCCCTAGGCTTCGTCTCGTCAATCTGAAAAACGTAACGATCGTATTTCGTAGGACGTGAACCGCGCGATACGAAGGGCAACTTGATTTTATTTTATTATTAGTATTCGATTAAGGTGCACCTGTACATTTTTACCAACCTCGTAAACCCACATACATCCTAGTATCGTACACGGGGAGACTGATAGCCAGAGCAACCCTTATACAGGACGTTACAAAGATAGACTGCCAGGATGAGTTAGGCCCGAAGAAGATGGAGGACCTATTATTTCGACAGATTTGCTTGGTATTAACACTTAACGTAAACAGGCGACGTGGGTCGCAGCTGCGCAAAGAGACAGGAAGCCGTCGACGACGTCGTCGTCGTGGCGAAGCCTTCGGGAATTACGTTGGTAGCAAAGGGTAGGGATGGAAAATGGAAGAACGAGAGAAAATAGGTGAAAGACGAAAGGAATATATATATATATATATATATATATATATAAAGAAAGAAAGAAATTTCTAAAAGAAGAAAAAAAAATACATAACCTATATGGCGCCACTGTTCATCTACTAATTGCAACTCTTGTCCTTATGAAATTCACTAGACTCTACGCTTAAGATCGAGGGTCTCTGATTCGCCTAGTGAATTATCTACGGGGTCCGATAATTCCCTATATAAGGTAGCAACGGGGAAACATAACCTATTTTATCGTGGCACGTTTCCACTCCCAATACTCCTCTCTATCATTCTTTCTTTTAATCAATTTCCTTTCACGCCTTCTTCCGCATCCACACACACCTGCGCGTCACGTACGTGATAGTTGAATATCACGGGCACCTAGGGGAAAATATAGTTGATAGAATACACAGAGAGACACGCCTATGTGGATATAACGCACGTGGGCGTTCGGCCCAGCCGTTTTGTTGGCACGTGTGGATCTTATGGGAAATGTGGTATAGTGATTTTATGGAATCCTGGGTATTGAGAGCTGAGAATAATCCGGGAAAGAATTTTTTAGATAAAAAAAAAGTTACTGGATTTAAATTCTAAATTCCCTAGGATAGAGGTTTCGTTCTGAAATACGGTTTATAATGTATGCTCCGTATCTTCGTGTAATCTTACGAGGATACTTTTACATGTGAACATTTTCAAGATAGGAAAATGTCCTTCAAGGATCACTCGAGTGTAGCCGGTATAGATTGGTACATATATTATATTATATAGAATGGAATAACGTGGTTAGGTTAGGTCACGAAATAAATGAAGCAAAAAATATATATATACATATATATACTAATATATACATACATATATTATTTCTTTCATTCAAACCAAATGACGATCCTATCTCGATATAAGGACACTCGATCAGCAATATAAGGACTTATGGATTTGCAAGGATAAAGCAATCAGGATTCTCTCGCCGAAGGGCGTCGCCTGGAAATTTCCTAGGTGCATCCAATGCAACTGAGACTTATGCATAAATGCAAATGCGAAGGACCAACCTGGTTATGTGTTATCCTGGAAAGTCCCACGAGTGGTTATTCGGGATGAGCTTTGCGATATGTAATTTTAATGAAAATGGAATTTGATATGAGATTTTTTATATTTTTTATTTTTTTTTTTAGATCCACCAGGAATAACGTCACTCGTTCGAGTCGATAGGTGCAATAAAAAATTTTCATCGAGAAAATTTACGAAAATCAATTTCCGTACATATTTTTATTCGTCCTTTCTGTATTCTTCAGCCGCGTGTCTCTCTCGTATCATTTGACGAGGTCAAAGGTGAAATCGTGATAAGAAATTGATTTTGTCACGTTTCGTTTAACGACGAAATAATTAGCCGACGCCACTCGATTGTTCGAGTTTAACTCGCTTAATGACCTCGAGGATTCTCCTTACGATCACTGATTCCTTATCAATGACTCGGGTCGTTTTTTTTTTTGTTTTTTTTTTCATACTCTCGAAACTTTCCCGCCCGTGGAAACTTTTCAGCGTCGTTGTGAAATTTCCGGAATTATACGGGGGAGAAAAATCGGTTCGGGGAAGCAAGCTGGCCAAGTTTGCCGACGTCGTAATTTCGCAACGAATGAATTCTCTTCTTTGTCAGGAAGCTGGGATAAAAAATAAAGAAAGAAAAAGACGCCCAAGAGTCATTAGTTAAACCCTTTCCTCCATTCTGACAATAGTTTCTTGCTATTTTACCAGAAATCTTTTACTTCTTATTCCGTTCCCTTAATTTCCTAACCAAAAGTATCATCAGTCCTGATAGCCAAAATGATCAATTTGAACAAAGAGAAACCGCTATTAAAGTCAATTGATATTGTCGTATTATCCTAATACGGTGCAAATGAAAATCGAGCCTGATTCCAGTTATCGATATATTAATTAATAGTCCATCCCCGTACGTACAGCACACACAGCCGTCATATAGGCCAGTGCACATATACCGGCAATCAGTAATTAACACGATTTAATAATTCAATTCGCCCAAAATCCCGGCGACTTGGGAAACGTTAAATACAGCTTAAGCCCAGCTAATTGCGTACGTAGATAAATCCAAACGCTTAATCTTTTAATCCCCAAAAGCAGATCTTAACGCGAAAACGAGAGGGAAACTCCTTTTCGATCGTGACAATTTCGGGTGTCCTATTTGGGATATACGCACACGGTATATGTGTATATATATATATATATACATATATAAATGACAATGGTACATTTCTAGGGGTAAAATAGGGTCTAGGGAATTTTAGGCAGTCCGGTGTGGACGACCGCGTATGTTTTGGGCAGCCATTGTCTCGAGGGTTCCTGGTCTGAATTATGCACCGCTCATAAATGCACACACCCATAAACACATACACGCAATAATGCAGGCTGTATGGGTTACGTGCGGAGGGACGTGGAGATTCGTACATGAGTATAGATATATATATATATATATATATACGTCTGGTGACAGTGATACCAACACCTAGGGATTTATATATCTCTCCATATTGATGGGCGTCGTTGCGTAAGACATTTCGTGAAATATGTCTTCCCATTGTATTTCTTAATTGTACCTATATCCGCGGGCAGAGTATATGGCTCTATGGCATACAGGGACCTTGGCATTTCGTAATTTCCGCCACAGCGGACATAATATTATTGGGGAATGCGATCTAGGGATATTAGGTCCCAACTAATTGGAAATGCCCTGTGTTATTTGCTAGGGATAAATCATGGGAAGTAGCGCAAGAATTTTATTGCAAAACAGAAAAATGTGTGGAGGATAATTTTTCAAAATTTTATGCAAACCAATCGACGTTAATTGAGCTTGAAAAATTTTCATTTTTTTTTTGTCACGTTGCAACGTCGGCACTGAAAAGATTCGAGAATCGATCGATAACGCATCGAAAAATTTATATTATTTCGTAAAAAAAAAAGAATCGAGCAGAATTCAAACGTCGACGCCCTCCAGGCCGAAGTGTTCGAGATTCGCGTGGAATTTCATTCTAGGGGTGGCGGCAACCCCAGTTAGCTAGTACGTAGGGGTTGGAGAGGAGTCCAAGCGCAATATCCGGTCAATTATGAAAACCCCGGTAGGCATTCAGGGCTGTACCTGTTGCTGTAAAATCGGGGGGATGAATTGTGGGGGCAGCCGGGGGGGGACTACGCGAAAAGCACGATTTATACGGGTTAACTATTTTATTCAGCTACAGGAGCCCTTGGGGGTTGAAGGGGGATGAAGCTCGAGTAAGGGTTGCTTTTTGAGAAAAGTTACAGGTAAAATTATATTTCCTTCGGCCGTAACAATGCTTGTCGTAAAAATTGACGAGATCCCGAAGAAAAAAATGTTTTTCAATATCTTTCTACCGTGCAATATACTCCTGCTACTTTTTTCTTTTCTTCAACCCCTAAAACTTCACTAAACGTACTCTACTCTCGTGAACTACCCCTATCGCAATCTATTTCGTCTATAGGCTTCTACTCGTTTGAAACTTTCGCTTATGACACCCTTAGAGCAACCCTCGATTTACCATTCACCCTTGAGGCCAACGCGCATCCACATCCTGGGTGTAGCGCTTCCAAAATTTGTACCGTCCGTATTTTCTCAATGCAGCTGGATAATATGAAAGGGATGAAAAAAAAAAAAAAACGGGAAAGAAAAGTACAAAGTAGCAGTAAAGTCAGGTTAAGCAGACTTTAAACGACTGTCAGAACCCTCGTGAAATCCGAGCATCCCCTATTTAGCGATGCACCCTGCACACGGCATTCAGGTACATTATGCACGCGTCGATTAGCACGTAACTTCTAAGGGATGCATCGAACGTCAAAGCCAACATCCCCTAACAAAAAAAAAATCCCTGGTGCACAGCCAGACGAAGAATTCCGTGAGGGTTGAATTTTAAGGGTTCCGCCGTTGACTCCCACGAGCTTTGATGTCTAGGGCTATTTTTTTCATCCACCCCCTGCAAATGACTTCGTTTCCTTGGAGAAAAAAAAAAAAAAAACCAAGCAAACGTTACAAGAAAATCTTAAAGCGCGTTCTCGTCGATTTAAAAAAATTCGAAATTACGTCCCCGAAATATTTTTCCGCGGCCGTCGAATTTCCAAAACCAACCGAATCGCTGCTCCTGTTAAATTAACATTTCGATTCGCCCTCCTGCGTTTGCTCTGACGCCTACGTCAATATACAGGGTGTCTATGTTATATCGTACTGTACAATGGTGTATTGTACAACCTGCTGTACCATAATACCTGTAAGTATACATATATACAGAGCTTCGACAGCGCACAGTTAATACAAGCCGCGATTTCATCGTCCCTTTATTAACTGGCAATGGGCGACATAAAACCGCGCGACGTCAAATGAGTTCGCGAGGACCGAGGACAATGGCGAAAACGCGACGGCAGGACGACCGTGTGGGGGGCGCGAACGTTTCGCTCAATGGAATTATCCGGCATTATATAAATCGCGCCGTTGTAAATAAACCATAGCGCGCAACGGAATTAACCAATGAATAGGGACTTTGGTGTTTACTGTACTGGCTGCCGATGCTGTGTGCATTATATTTACTTTAGACTTTTATGCATCTTCTCTTTCGCTCGCTCCCACTAAGCCAGACAGAGATAAAGACCCGTTATCTGTTCCCCTCGGGCTCCCTCGTCCCTAAGATGCAAAAGGTTGTTACAGTAATTTTTTTTTTTTTTTTTTCAAGAAAAAATTGCGACAGTGTATCACTACCTTTTATACAGCCCGATCGCGTGACGTCATCGTTCCAAGGGCTCAGTGAGTCACTCAAACGGAAACGGAAGTTAATGGGAGATAGAAAAAATGACGTTAAGATAAGATTATTGGTGTTTCCGGTAATTTTCAGTGTACAGTCTGTATACTTGGGTAACCACGTAACACTTGAGCTCCCCTTCTTATAGTTTTGGGTGGCTATAAATCGGAGATAGGGGACCGTCTCGATCGAAATGGTGAACTTTGACCTCCTATTGATTAAAATAGAAAATATTATATCTACATATTTTTTTTTTATAAAATTTACTCGTTTTCGGTATTTATATTTTTTTTTTCACGCGAGACTCATCGGATTCACCAAATTTAAGCCTACGTGTATATGTGTATATATATATATATGTATATTATATACGTACATACGCGTTATATGACGCTGATAATGGCGATATACGCTGTAAGCGCTATACGGTGCGATAGTTCCTGTGTAATTTATGATCACACTCGACCGGAGTAATAGGAGTCTCGTGTATTTCTCGAAGAATTATAGGTAGCGTGTACTCGAGATATACCATAGAATTTTGCAAAAAAAAAAAGGAAAAAATTTCTCCTCAAACATTAATAACAGTCGAAAGTGCCCGGAAATGGTAAAACGGGAATATAGCTTTTTTCCTTAAAAAAAAAAAAAACGTATTGATATCTCCAATTTATTTATTTTCATATCGCTCCCACCATCGCCCATCGTATTAATTTCTTATCGATTCAAATCACACATTCAGCGTAATACCCTCGCTCGATAATTTCAGAATAAATAATGTACAGATCAAAGCATCGTTAAAAAAATGTAATTTGAACAAAATTACACAGTACCAAAGAGCGGTAGTAAAATAAAAAAAATTCCCAAAAAGAGACTGGATTATATAAAATATTTCAACCTCTCTCTGGCCAAGGTTGCATGAGACCTAATCGAGGTTCCTAAGGTTCGTTCCTGATACCGAATATTACAATTATCCAAGATCCAAAGATCCTTGGAATCTTGATCCAAAATATCATAGTGCTCAGGGATCTATAAAAATATTTCAACCTGTCTCTGGCGAAGGTTGCCAAAGACCTAATCGAGGTTCCTAAGGGTCGTTCATGATACCGAAAATTACAATTATCCAAGATCCAAAGATCCTTGAAATCTTGATCCAAAATATCATAGTGCTCAGGGATCTAAAGGTCTTTTGGGGATGATGTTTCTAGGGTGCGAACATTTAGCCGGGACCAGGGACGTAGGGACAAGGTGGGTAAGGGTAGCACAGGGGGACGTGTCTTGTAAGGTGATTACTATCGGGTTCAGCTTACAAATTGCTATAGTCACGGAGCCGCACCACGACGTATGATATTCGAGCCCCTAGTCGCACGCCTCGGCCACCCTTTATACGGCCCAGAACCTAGAACCCCGTCCCAACCAAGCTGATACGAGGAGTCCGGGAGCAGCCAATAAAGTCCCGTCCACACCGACGGATCTCCAGCTCTATAATCTGCAGTCACTGTGAATAGGGCGGAGAGCCCCGTATACCACAGTCGGTGGGGGACGGAAGGGGAGGGTATTATTATAAAATTGACAGCGCCTGTAGATTATACGGAATTATCATTATCAAACGTTTCTCACCCCTCGCGTCAATTTCCCTAGTTACTTTTGGGGAGGGCAATAATTCCCTATAATCCCGTTATAATATTACCAACACCCTTCGAGTCCCTAAGCTAGAGCAAGTGCCACTTCTTATTATCTAGGCTTACGCACGTGTTATCGCACACAACTGGGGTGTGACAGGATGATTCGCGATGGGGGTGAATTATTAAATATTCCTATACGAATATATCAATAAGGTACAGGGGGTCGGACTCTTAGTGGTTTTTATTTAAATAACTTATTAACGTTACAAAAAAATTAATTTTTTTATTTCCGCGTATTCGAAAAAAAATTAATTTATATCTATGCTCTGTGCTGGTTGACGTGTACGAAGGAGGCAGCTGTTGGAAAAAAAAATTTTTTTTTTCAAAATTTTACAATTCGCGTGTAATCGTCGTTACGGGACTGGGTTGAATCTCTTGTTTTTTCGGGCCGCGATCTACGCACAGATTCAGACTCGAATCTTCCGGTCGCCTACGAGTCGACTCATTATTTTCTTCCAGCTTCCATGAGAAAATGTGTACGATCTCGTTCGGTCCATCGCTGGAGGCTGAAGTCTAGCGTTGATTCGGGTTCGTTCTGAAAAATGTTCCAGGGTTCGATAAAGCTCGAGAAGGAGAAGGTTAAAGTATACGGCGTGAGCGAAGACGGAAGCTTGCGGAAGGAATGGATCGACTAGGGAAGGTTGGAAGGTTGGAAGGTTGGAAGGTTGGAAGGTTGGCCCGGAAGGACCTCGTGGTAAATGGTACCTAAGAAGGAAGCAAATAGGTCAGACATTACGTTCGAACTCCTCGTTTTACCTAGCCGAGAAAGCTTATCATTCAAATCCTTATCTACCTTCTACCTACTGCCTTCTTCCCCCTTTTCACCTACAGCTTCAACCTCGAAGACTCCAAGGACAAATAGCACGTCGTCAACCTTCCCGCAATTCCGTAAACCTGCAGAAGCTGGATTTCTCGGAATCACCAAACGAAGATCCCAACCCGCCACTCGTTTTCAAATCGAACCCGGCATACGTCTTTACCGAACGCGATAATCATGCAAATTGTACCTAACGCCCAGCCTAATCTTTGCTCCCCGTTTCCACCATCGATATATTTAACGGAGAGAAAGAAAGGAGAAAATTTACTAAAAAAAAAAAAAAAGTATCCATACGCAGTGCTCGTAACAAAGACCGAAGAAAAGTAGCCTTGGTCAGTTTATTTAAAAGAAACTTTCGCGCCCGACTGTACGCTATAGCGTAGCATATGGCGCCGTGGCGCAACTTTCCCGATAAATTCTGCATTACGCAAAGGCCGCAAAAACCCACACGCGATCTCCTCCTCTCCCCCTATTTCCAGCCCTAACCCTCACTCACCAAATCTTTCCTCGTTCGTCCGTTTCTCACCCCCTGACTCTCACCCTCTTCCACCGTGACCCCATGACCCTCCCTCCATTTCCACCCGTCCGTCGTGTCAACCCTCGGCCGATTCTCCTGACGTAAATACTAAAGAAAATCCAAGCCGTAGCTTCTCTGGTCACTTATTTAGACCTGACTATAGGCTGGACTGAAATTGTGCGACCCTGGACACCTGACATCCACGTTCGACACACACGGGACACTAATATCAGCAGCCACAAGGAAGATCAAACGTCATTTTTACAGATAGGTATATTCGTACACATACGAACACGTGTAGTATCAGTGACCCTTATCATTTTTATCATTCTTATCATTTTACCTCCCTCCCAAGCGACATAGCCACGTATTCGCCACTGAATTGATCTTTCGTATCGGCCATTTGACTGTCCTTCGAACACGGATGAAAGGCCAAGCGAATGTATACCAAAAAAGGAAAATTTTCGAAAACCGTGAAATTTGGTTTAGGTAATGAAATTTTTAATTTTTTTTTTTAATTTTTACTACCACGCGCCCCATCCTGACTACATCCTTGGCTGATCTTGTACCGGGATCCAATCTTGGGTCAAATTGACTTTCGATATCCCTTGTGAAAATAAAATTTATTTTATTTCGTAAATACGTATCCGGTGAGACGTATCCGTTGATTATGTTGATTTAAACGGAAGCCAATCGATGACGAGTCTCCGGAAGTCTCCATATAGATGTCGCGTGTAGCGTCCTGGCAATTAAGCGGCAGCCACTTCCGCAAAGCGGCGCTCTCGCATTTTCCTACCGATTGGCTATTTTCGCTGAATGTTATCTTACGGGAATACTCGTACGTGTGCACGTAGATACGGGCGTATGAAATTGCGAAGCCCCTTGGGATGCAATTCAATTATTTCTCGGTAACGAATCGACATTTTCTCATTGCGCAAAGGGAAAGTCACTGGAGCGCGGACGCGCGCGCCTAAATAATTTTCATCGCTAAGCATCGCGACGTTCCCTGCGAGTCTCGCAGTTGCGTCTTTCGCGGGACGGAAATAACGTTAAAATAACATTAACGACGGACGCGCCTTTTGACGGGACATTTGCAATTTGCGGAACACTCGGAACTGGAACTTTGCCTGGGAGAGAGACGGAGCATTTAGAATTCTTCAAATTACAGTACGGAGACAATTATGAAATTATCATAATAATGATTTTCAGCTTATCTCGAAAGTACCGAGAGAGAAAGAGAGAGATGCCAGATAGATTAATAAGTAAAAGACAGAGAGAGAGAGAAAAAGAGAGAGAGAGAGAGAGAGAGACCATTGATGGGTTTAGGTGTAAAATGGAAAATCAAAAAATTTCATAATTCCCGCGTAAATCGAAAGCATGCCGTGGAGTAAGTGCGTGGGATGAGAGAGGGATATATTCAGAGAGATAAACGGGGGGGAGGGGGGGTGGTTGAAGGGGGGGCGAGAAGGCTGTTGCACAAAATGACAGGGGAGGAGGTCGTGACGTAGATCGATAGAGGGCACGATCGATTTTCGCCGATTTGCGAGAGAGAGGGGCGAGGGGCGGAGAGGGGGGGAGTAAGTGCACAAGAAGAGGTATAGGCGAGATAGAAGGCGCAAGAGGGGTGGAAAGTGTGCACGGTGGGGGTTGGAAAATGTTTGGAGGGGAAGGGTAGTAGAATTTACTGGTGGGGATTTTAGGTCGGTGAGTCAAACCCGTCGAATGCACCGATGCACACGTACCAATGCGTATATGCAAGTGGGTGCAGCCTGAATCAAGGGGGGCCGATTGGGCAAGTCCATCCGTGATTAAATTTGGGGCGATTCGTGGATTTCGAAAGCTGCCAGTGAATTTCCACGAGAATTATGGCGTCCTGGGCTCGATGGGCTGTCTGGCTATACTAACCACGTGGGATTTAAGGGTGAAAGTTCGAATGAACCTGTGTAACTCTGGGGTTAAAGGTTATATAAGATAGGGAGGACGGGACGGGGGAAAGGGGGGGGGGGATCAGTGGATGTGCCGTAAAATGGTAACGTCGACATTCTGGAAAAATATGTTATATCGGTTCATCCTTTTCCTAGTCCCCCCTTCTGCCCCCCCCCCCACCCAGGTCACCGATAAAGAAACCCCTTGTGCTTACGTGCAATGATTTTCCTGTACGATGACTGTCCGATTATGGGAATTGCATTGGAAATGCATTTTTTTTGGTTTGAGAAAAATAATTCAACTTTTTTTTTCTCAAAATTGTATAACGTTTTTGAGTACGCAACCATCGACAAAAATTTATATTCTTTGTGCGAATTTTTTGACGGCCAAGTACATGCATGCCGGGTAATTAAAAATATTAATGGAATAATTGAGATGCATCGTTATCGTAACTGATAACAGCATAGACTATAATAAAATATATGTTACAGCACCGGTGAATTAAATGTATCGGGAGGAGCGATTTATGACGAGTGAGGTGACGTAATACTTTTGAGGGACGTCATAAGTGCGTAATAAAAATTTGATAAGAGAAAAAAAAATCCCTACGGTTGATCAACTCGAAAATAGAAAAAAAAAAAAACGTTGCCCGGACTTCGTAACGCATTTGGCATTTCTAGGTAATATTTTTTCTCGTGTCGCGTAAATCAGCGAAACAGCCTGAAAATCGAGTGCGGAATGCACGGGTTCATAATTAGAATGTGACAGATCATTCGCTGGAGATAAATGATCGTGCGGATACGCACGGATCCACGGCGATAAATTACGAAGTTACGATAGTGGAAGGAAATAAAAAAAAATTTTTGTACACTGAAAAAAAAGGCCAAATCTACTCAAATTCCGAAAGAGCGGATAAACATTTTTTGGCTGCACGCGGTTAAGTTAGAAAATATAGGCGAGCGCCGGAGCGCAGGACGCATCTAAATAAAATTGCAACCTCAAGCTATCACTTTGGTATTCGCAAAATCATTTTACCATAATGCACGTCTATGCGCACGAGTATCTGAAATCGGATGTATAAAGGGTGTAAAATTTTTATAGCAGAATGCAAGTATCCTTTTTGGCAAGGTACAAATAAAGTGCATAGGAATCGTACGGAAAGAGAGAAAGAGTGTCTGTATGTATATATATATATATCGTTGTACTACAGCACGTTACAGGTGCAATAGAGTGCAAAGCGCATTTTTCCAATTTCGAGCAAAACAAAGGGCAGATATACGTAAGCTGAGGTAAGAGCCTGAAAATATTTTCAAAGTGCTTCGATCCCGGCGAATGGCGCCAGATAGATATTACAGGAAAGCGCCGGATATTACTTTCTGGCTGGGAAGCTTTATATATAACCTTTATACATGGTGTGACAGCAAGTCGAGCCAAGCTCAAATCCTCTTCCGAGGAAAGATTACTAGAAATTACTAGAATAATTTTTTTTATTAAATTCAAAGGCCCTTCCGAGCACGTCCCACCCTCGTGGCACTCGCTTAAGGTCAAGTGTAGATACTCGCAAACTTTCCAGACTGACGTTGCACCTAGCGAGCGTGGAACGAGTTGGGGCCATTTTGAATTTGAAGCAGGTACAAATTAAAGCAGCGCAAAAGTCAAAGGTCGTGCCGTTATTGCGTACAGCCACTGTTGCCAGTAGTTGTTACGTAGTGAAGTGGAAGCTCGAGGGTTAAAGCTTGAGGTCAGTAGGAGGCGCTGGGTCAGGAGGGACCGAAAAGGTTAGGTTTAGGGTTTATGGTATAATGAAGTGAAAGTGAAAAGGGTGAAAAGAAGGTAAAAGTTAAAAGTCAAACGAAGCCCAAAAAGGCGGACGGTGTACTAGCTAGAAGTTAGACGTCCCAGTCTATTCTACCGCCGATGCACAGGGAGACGGGAGTGGGTAGGTTTTGGCTTCGTTTTTCGATTTTTACACAGGGTGGAATTTGACGTTTTGAAAAATTCAGGATAAAGATTACTATGAGAATGATAATCTTGTTGTTATCGTTACACGAGATATGGTGAAACTTTTATGGGTAATTTTGAAAAAAAATTTTTTGCATACGATCTTCCCTATACGGATTTCCCTGACTCGATAATGCTACCGGGTAGGGGAAATTGTAAGATATGACTGAATCGGATATCTAATAGACGTCTTATGGGCGAATAGAAATGTGACTTAAAATATATATTATAGGATATCCTTATACTTGTATTATAAGGGATCGCACGGATCACACGCACTATAGCACATATGTGTGTAAATTGAACGAGGTGTTCCTAAAGTTAGCTAATTTTCGTAAATCTTCGTAATCCCTTTTAAAAGTCGTACACTCACCCGGGTAACTGTGTGCGTGTGTAACACGTATATCATACGGACGGACATACGAGACGCGTCGGAAATTCTAGGTTGAAACACGGAAGTCACGTGATTTGTGGCAATTTCAAGTTCGATGCGTTCTCTCTGCACGGCTCGGTTGGCGTTATTCGTATTTATGGGGACACGCCGTATAGTATACACAGCTAATTCCCATTTACGTACACGTGAGAGCAGCCTGATGGAGCAGGGAGCCGGGTGAAAAAAATTCCCCAGAGAGTCGCGTGACGTAATCTAGAGGATGAAATTTTGAAACTGACACGCCTAACGTTCGTTCTATGGGAATAATTTTTTTTTTAGCAATCCTTCGCGTAAATTTTTATATTCCCATTATACCTACTTTTCGTCGTTATGTTGGTAGGCCTTAATTGAAGTGAGAGTTGTACTGTATGGTTGTACGCTTCACGCGTGACACGGCGAAGTATCAGAAAACGAAACTACCAACGTGTGGAAAAAAAAAGAACTGCGCTACACGGAACAAACGATCGTTGGGAGGCTAGGGAGTTTTATTTTGACCTGATGGGTAACAATGAATTTGCTTTACTAAATTTTTGACGTTACTTTTCTTTTTTATTATTCCCATTTCATTTGCATATATCATTAATGTCTTTCCGGGTTAATTCGAGTCGTTCGAGCGGGAAATTTTCAGTGTAATAAAATTTCCCTAGACGCCCAAAGTCATTGTTCGTATTTTCCACCGTAAAGTTTTACCAACTGAACCACGGGTCTAGGGAAATTCACTCGTTCCCTGGTAAAATCAAATTATTATAAGCGTCCGACAATTCGCCCATTTGCAAATCCAGGCGAATCCTTTGTTCGGGTATTTTAATTTAAAATGATCATCCTGCTTCGCCCCCACTTCGCGAGATGCATATATTCACGAAGCACAGCCCTTTGATCGTTGCGATAACAATAATCGTATAGGGATTTTCTTTTTACCCTCTTTTTCCTTACGTTCGAATTCCCTTTGTAAATTTCTAGTAACTTTTATCCATGTTTTTCGAACCACCCCCCCCCCATCCTCGCTCCGCCCCTCCCGCCGCTAATTGTTATCTCAAAACTTTTGTCAAGAACCTCTTGCTAATTGTCCGACGAAGTGAGTTAATATTTTAAATGAAAAAAAAAAAAAAACCCTATAAAGTATCACGGTTAATTTACAACAGGCGACGCTGTCGCCATCGTATACTCTCCTCTAGCGGCGATCTGTTACAACTTCACTTGCTATTGTATCTCCTTGCAATTTCCCGAAGAAACTGGTGGCTCTCAATTATCGTCGACCCTGACGGCATATGGCGCAATATTAGTTGGCAGAGGAAAAGGGAGGAAGGGAGGGGAGAGAGGAAAGACAAGAGAAAGATCCGCTATTTTACTTGCCCGGGAAAAATTTTTCTTTCCCTCTCTATTCGCTCTTTTTTTTCTATATACCCAGCTGGTCCGGATCCCCTGACGTAATAGTGGAAAGCACAGCTCATAATTTCCTTGAGAAAATTGATCTGTGCAATTAAAACAAAGGGGTGTTGGCAAAAAAGAAATAATAACAATAATTCGACGAAGCAAAAGCAAAATTGGTCCGCTGAAAGTTATCGTTAGATATTTTTATTTCGCTACCGATCCTATTGGCGGATATTGACAAAATGTATTTGGAAAAGGGATGATTCGACGAGTATCGAAAAAAAAAACCATTTCGTAATATACTCAAAAAAAAAATAAAACAAATGTTGTCGTTAGTGTCGCTTGAAAATTCATCCCCTCAAGATAAACCCTCTTCAGGCGCACCGATAACAGATATCATGCGCAGTTTCGCGAAAACGCGAACACTGCGCACGATTTTTGTTTTTTCCTATGTAAAATCAAAATACGAATTTTTTTCCATCGGAAAATGCAACGGTTCTGCTTTCCAATTTTTCCGAGTCCCCTCGTCGTGCTCGCGGGCAACGGCGAGGGGTGCCAAATCCTTAAACAAGAGAATTTAGGTGGAATCCCTATTTTTCCGAGTCAACAATCCGGGAAAAATGCCGAATCGAGAGGCACCCCCTGTGAAATTTGACTTTTTGCTTCCCTTTTTCCTTTTTTTTTCCCCTCCTTTTACTTCACTCTTATTCTCTCTGTCGTCAATTCCCTCCGTATCCATGAGCACACGTGGTCGCACGGCTATACGCGTATCCACCCCCAATACACCAACGTAGACGCAGGAAAGTGAAACAGAGTGAATTTTTCTTTTGAGGTTAGGTAGCAAGGTTGACTGATGGCCAATCGAAAGGTAGATGGAGAAACGAAAGGGATGAAAAAAAAAAAAAAAAAACGAGGGTTAAAATAGTACTTCCGTGTGGGGATGCGGAAAAAAAGAATTTCAATGGGTTATCTTTTTTTTTATCATTTCCACTATCATCCCCATTTCTATTTTTCACACCCATATCCAAACAACCCCCCACGCCTATTATCATTCGCCTAGGACAATATTGTTTTAGCCTGTTTTTTTATCTCCTTTCCCGCGAAGGCTTTTGCATCCCTCTGCTGATCGCGGGGGATGATCACCGTCCGACGCCTCCAAAGGGGGATGAAAACACGTGTCGCGACTCCCACGTGACATGAAACGCGTCCCATGTAATTTCAGAACCTTTTCTCCTTTCGCCGCTGTTATTATTATTATCGGATAAGTTGTCACTTTCATTAGCAAAAATGCGAAATTCATACACGTGATATGTATATTTAAGGAAAAAGGATACTTCCTTCCCGAAGCACGGAAACCAAATTTATTTAAATAAGAAAAAAAAAAAAAGAACCAAAAAGATTCCCTATCTTCAGGAAGTCTCGAGCGTCAAAAGGACAAAAAAAAATGTTCCTCTTTACCTTTCAGCCGTTACGTTGGTAACAAACATAAATATAAAAAGCCATATCCCGAATTCCCTTTCGCTAACCTTACTTCCACCAATTATTTTTTTCATACTCCCTAGTGAGACTTAGGCGTATACGAGGGGATGAAAAAAAAAAATAAAAAAAATAAAAAATTAACTTCCTGGACCGTTATCGAGGATTTTCTCATCGTCGTAAGATGTCGGGTGTTTTCGAGTCGGTGCTGAGCTGCTGAAACCTTATGATGAGGTTGTAGATACGTATGAGGGCTGCGTGGATGTGGGTAAGTGACAAGGAGAGCCAGGAGCGTATAGAAAGGGGGCTAGCGATTCACTAGGGATTTTAAGGTATAACGAAGAAAGAGGCCCAGGGACGGCCAGAAGATGGAATTTTAATGGCGAAAGTGCCCTCCTATCTTGCACCCCATTTCTCGGCTCCACTTAAAACATCCTGGGAATAGCAAGCAGCCCTTTTCTAAGCAACCCCTCCTATACAGAAGCACCTAACGCCACCACTGTTACCAACCTATCGCACTACTGGCTCCAACCATCCCCCTAGGTATCCTGAACTTTTTCATCCACTACTACCCTTACATTTTTCTGGTGATATACGCATGTATATATGTATGTGCGTGCAGGGTGCGACAACCGCCTCGAAGTACCTCGTAAAACCAAAGATGCTTAACACGGCTTAAAAAAAAAAAAAAATTGATAAAATATCAAGACAAGACACACTTATGGGTTTGCCTACTCGAATTGATAACGCAGCGAGAGGTTTACTTATTTTCTCGAATTTCTTTCTTTCTTATCATTTTAGGTAAACGACAAGAAATCTCGTCAACGCGCACACGACGGGAGAGCACGAGCTTTAGACCGAGAAAGAAACATTCTCATTAAGGATCATTAATTACCTACTCGAAGCATTAAATGGGCGCGTTAAAAAAAAAGGGGGGGACCTAAAACACCAAACAATGCAGGAGAAACGTCCGTAATACATAAATCAAATTTTTTGAGTAAGCGAGACACCTAGCGAAGGTCGTGTGAATATTCAAAAAAATTAAAAAAAAAAAATTCGGTATAGCAAATGAAGATTTTTACCTAATTTACATAAAAATATACGAAGGGCTTTCAGCTGTCAACCCGAAGTCAGTAACGAATGAATTAAACGGTTTATCGAAAATTCCAAAATTTATTGTATATGCGACCCGGCTGATACTTCGGTCGCAGACGATACCAAAACCTAACCTAACTTACCTAGTGACTTTAGGATCGGTTAGTAATTGGCAATTACCCGGGCGAAGAAGTGTCCAATAAAATTAGACAATCTCGTCGAATCCCACTCTGATTATTCCGTTCCGACATTGCTACGAGTATCACGTGACTTCCGTTATACTATATCGGACGGCACTTTATCAACGTTCCAATTATTCCCCGTCATAACTCTGTCAGAGCTGCGCGACCTTCGAGCCCACCCGGTATACCTACAGCTACACTACGTATTACCTCTCTACCAGTAATTCCCAGTAGGGTCCCAGTAAGAGCACACCCTATCGCCCTATCGCCCAAGTGGTACCAACCGTCACGCGTCCACGAAAATATCCCATCGGCATCTATACTAATATTACTAGGATCCGCTGTCAGTTGGTATGCCTGATGAAACCGCGAATCACTCAGCTGTACCATCGCGACCAATATAATGGGTAATTTTTAACTAGAAATTTTGTATATTCCTAAACGAATACTAGTGAAAACAAAAAGTCCCTAGAAATTAAATCTCTCGCCAGCCTTTTCACCGAGTGTTTGTACACTCGCCGGATCTCGTGCTATACGTATGAAATACCTACGAAACGGTGAAACGGGGCGAGCGGTACTAACGATGGTAATAATAACACACAATAATGATAATAAAACTAATTAATAGAGCAGACTAATTAATAGGACGTTGAGCACTATTGCACGGCATTAAGATAGAGAGTAATGATAATGCGACTGGTAACAACAATGGCGGCCGAATGTTGCCGCGATGAGTGAAACGAATTACCGAGTAAACGTAATAGGAAAGACAAAAATTGGGGAACAAAGGGGGTAAACGAAAAGCTGACGTAACGTTAAATCGATGAGAATTAAATATCGAACGGCGACAAGTACTCGGATCCGAGTGCTAGTGACTTTTTGTCATTGGGGGTTTTTTTTTCTTTTTCTTTTTTTCTACTAGGAAAATCAAAATATCCCAGGGGTCAGCTAATGCGCCCGCGTTCTTGCCATTTCTACAGTAATTTTGCCACTCGATTTTGCCGGCTTATACGAGTGAACGGAGTTCAAAGGTCCGTAAAGTCCAATAAAGGGATCGCAAAGGACTTGGATGGACGTTCGAGTAAAGGTTGGGTTAAGGTTCTCCATCGCAAGCTCGAATAATTCGGAAAAAGACTTCGGCTGGCTTTAAAGGCAAACGAGACAAGTGGGGGGCCTGGGGGGGTCTGGGGGGTATAAGTGAGCCGTTCACGAGGGCGATCGAGGGAAAAGGTGGGACATTTCTAATCGCGCGAATAATTTCGATCGAAATTCGTCTACCCAATCCCATCGCTCTTTGCCCATGTTCGCGTTCCGTCCCTTTCACAGCCACTTGGATCAATATTATTTGAGACGGGACTGTACAAAAGCGGTATCGCCAAAGGCCAATTGTTATTTGACTAAATATATCAATGGCTTTGAGAAAGCCGCAAGAAGGGTCTAGGGACTTTGGAATTTCCATAGTGTCGGCTTGGGACCTATTACGACTATGCAGGGGATATGTTTAGCGGAGATTAAAAAAAAAAAGGTTCTCTGGTTAATGCGCGAGTTATTACGGTCGTACTAATTCCTAGGGATATTTTTTTTTTTTCACCAACAGCAAATTTTCATCAAAATTCTTGGCTCGGCAGATGTTTCGGAACAGAACTCTGTGGACCCATTATATCGGCTACCCTCGGGTGTCTATTAAGGCGGTGATGATAATTTAATAAAAAAAAAAAGTCCCTAGATCGAAAAAGTATACGCAGCGGGTACGTCACATAGAGATTACCGTACGCTAAGAGGAAAAGCCACGTTTTACCGGTGGAATAAAGGTCTCCAGATCTAATAAGAGTGATGGACGGCCAAGCTCTACCGATAAATCATACGGCCCTGGATCTCGTAATCTCGACCCTAGTCTTTATTCACCCCAACTCGATATCCAACGGCAAGTTCGACTCCCCGCCGACGGCGGCAAATACCTACGTCTCTGACATACACGGGAAATAAAAAAGGAAAAAAAGAAAGGACGGAGAAAAAGTCATTTTGCCATTTTACTTTTTCAATTTGCTACATCCCACGCGATCAATGACATCCAAAGGGAAATCCCGATAGACCGATAATCTGGATGAAAAAAAAAATCCACCACCATTTTCATTAATCTCGATAAATGCGATCGTCCTTCGATCAGTCGTTAGTGAAAAAAAAAATTATTATTAAGAAAAGTTTTAATCAAAAAATATTCTTAATAAAAAAAATGAAGCATAAAATCTTACCGAGGATCCTTGTAGATCATTTAAAAATGATCGAACGTTAAAAAAAATCATTCTAATCACCCCACTGGCCGATCTCTATCAGTAAGAAACATTCTTTACGTACTCCAGTATGGAGAGCAAAAGTATACACAAGTAATAGAGAAAATGGGTTAAAAATTTCTTCGAGATCGCTGAACAGGAAGTACCGCGATATCACATCCGAGAAAGAAACTCTACCTTACCGACGGAGCATGGACGAGTAAAAATCCTTTTTCCCAAGGGGGAATTAGCTGAGCTCATCCGGGATTATGAGATCCTCGAGGTAAGGCAAGTACAAAGCAAGGAAGCCGATAAAATCTAATCGTAGCCATTTTTTTTTTTTTTCGTACCCCACCAGTACCTACGACCCAGACAGGATAAGGAGGCGCTCGTAAAAATCCCTAAGATCATTTCCGATCTCATCGAAGAAGATACATTTCTTCCTTTACTTCCTTTCATCTTCGCGAATCTTCACAGGACCGAACATCGTCCGCAACGCGCGAACTTTCTCTCTCGCGGTGAAAACTTTTTTTCCCTCTCTCAATGGCCGATTAATTGTTTCCGAGCGAATGAGACTTTCTACTTCTTCTTCCATATCTTCCTCACTTTCGTCCCTTTCCGCCGGCATGTCCTCTCTCGCTCTCTTTGACTCTCACGTGCGATTTCGGAAACACTCGTGAAATCAGAAACGCTTTACATGCAAACTGGTTTTCCCCAAGGTGCCCTGTTGCGCCATCTACACTTTGGATACGACTACGATACTGCCGTGAAAACAAACGTAAACTCGAAAAGCACAAGTTTCACTGAACTATTTTGTAATAGGGGCTATAGGGCGGAAGTTCTCATTGAACTCTATTGATTAATACACAACAGTGAGTATAGAGGGTGAAGTGAGTAGCGACAAGTGAAGCTGAGTGTAAATACGTTGATAAGCACACTTCAAGGTGTGTGTCTCAAGGTCGCTTCTATCAATAGTTAACGAAGAAGCCGTAAAGAAAATTTTTTAAATCGAAACTGCAGTACACGAAAACGGGGAATTCCCTTTTTCCTTTGATCCCTTCGAAAATGCACTGGGAGTAATCCGAAAGATTTCCATGTTAAATAAACTATACGATCCGCACTCTTGTCTCATCTGTGCTTTGATTAATTTTTTATACAGCCACCGATTAATCAATCAAATTTGATAATCAGCTGTCATTCCGTCGACTTAAGCAAATTAGCAAGTTCACTCGACACTTAATAAACAAGATAAAAATTGACACCTTTTTTTTGTCTTGTACAATAAAAATCATTAATCCACATCCATTGCGTCGAAAACTTCGGTCATTTGAATTTTTTTGAAAAAAAAAAATTAAAAAATCACCATGCAATTGTCAGCAGCGCGAAAATTTAAAATTAACCAAACGACGTGGATTGTCCTTCTTAAAAATATTTCATGCCAAACTGCACTTTGCGTGACTGTACACGTAAATGTCGTGTAAAACCGCAGGAAAACGGAAACGTCGGCAGCCGCACTGGCAGCGAGGCATATTTCGGCTCGTCGAACTTCCCCAAAATTGACCACTTGTGGATCGGGCTTTAGGGCCAAGCCGCGACACTTCCGGGAGGTACGGAAAATTAAAACACGTCGTCCCAGCCCCGCTCAACGTACGATTTATGGGAGTCCCTTTGATCCTTTAAGAAATTATACGGCAAATGGTAGAAAAATCGATAGCCAATTAGATCGATTCGATAATTAACACCGTCAACGCTAATTAAACATCATGAGTCGACGTGATCTCGACTTGCCGTCGTGTTTTTCTTTTTCTTTTTTTCCTCGCCGACTTTTATTCCCTCATATGGCAGATATGAGGGAGAAACAGAGAAAGTGCAGTTGGAGAAAAAAGAGATAGAATTAAAACAAGAGAAAAAAAAGACAAAAGCAAAGAAAGATACGTTGCCATATTTCACCCGTTAATTTTTTTTTTTGCCTTTTTGCCGCCGGCACCTTTTTACCCTCGGCGCCTACATACCCAGGACGTTGTATCCTCTCGGTCACCTCGCCCTCACGCAACCGGCAACCTTGCCGACCTGAACTATTAATTGCGGCTGACGTTTTAATCAAGTGCGCTTTAATCAACTCCAAAAGGACCTTTTCTGCTCCCGCGGATAATTATACTTTTGGAAATGAACGAGAGAAAGAAAAAACGGACCCCACTTGTCACGGCCGATGAAAATAAACATAAAGGGACGAGGGCGAGTCTAAATTTTGTGTCCATGAGCGAAGCGAGCGAGACGAAAAATTAGTCAGTGATAATTAAAGGAATTAAACAGAGCCGAAGAGAAGGAGAGACGATCCCATGAGTTGCTTTATGCACGTTTGACTGAAAATAATTTTTGAAATTTTTTTCAGCTTGGACAACTTTTTAAACGAGGCAACGTTCTTCTTTCTATTTTTTTTTTTTTTTTGTTGTCTAGTGTACATTTTTTTACGTCATTACGTGACGGTAACACTGAAAATTGTATTTAATTCCGAAAATTCGAACTCGAGAATGCTTCGTTATTTTGTTTCGACGAGGGCAGGGCCAGGATATGGGGATGAAAAGTTATCCTGTACTAAATTCATCAAATTACTGTTTTTCGGAACGCTCAGTAATTTCGTTAACGATATACCGATATAGACGGACTCGTCGAAGGCCCTTGGAGAATCCTTTTGTACGAAAGTGACGTAACGAAATGTATCGAAAAAGTCTCGAGCGGGTTTTTTCGTTTTTTTGCGATACTGATTAGTCGAGTGACGCGTGCGAATTTGGTGTTTTCGACAGGTAGGATTTTGACAGCTAGCGGCATGAGAGATATTGGCAGATGTCAAATGTACAGAAACGTATGGCTGCGCGAGAATTTTAGTTATGTCGTTGATGGTTGATATCGGGGTATGAAATTTAATGCGTTGGTTTATTGATGAAAAGTTAATTGAATACGGACGAGGAGGAGGCTGACTGACTGAATTATAAAAAGATGAGTTTCGGCACAGATTAGGGAAAACAAAAGATTTGTCATAAAATCCCCCTCCCCCCCTCCGGCTGTCACTGTGGAACTCATAGAAAGTCCAGTGGAGTCTCGCGAAAAAAATGAAATCGTACGTAAGAGATTGAAACTTTAAAAAGTTTGGAAATATATAAGGAAAACGTAAAATCGAAAATTCGCAAAAATTCGTGAAAGTTCACGTTAAACGGCCCGGAAGAAATCACCAGACTAATTTCCTTGGTTAGCGTCCGAGGGCTTTAACTTCCGCCGGGCAAAACTGCCCCAATCGTGAAATTGAGGACGAAGGAGAGAAGGGATAGGAAAGCGGGAGAAAATAGAAGAAGAAGAAGAAGAAGAGGAAAAGTGAAAGAGAACGATGCGGTTAGGAGTGTCGATCGCAAAATAAGAGCAGAACGGTGATTGGCGAGAGTCGAGTAAACGAAATGAGGATAAAGTAAAACAAAGACGCAATGGCGAGATACTAAAAGTAACTAGAAAAGTCCCAGAGTTAAGTTGGTACCGAAAAACCCAAACAAATATCACTAGATAAGGCCCCTTAAAAAAGGCCGAAAATACCAACTTCGTAAAAATATCCCTAGACGCGTGACGTCCTCCGCCCGATTCTAGGGATATTTAGCACTCGCCCCTCGTCGCTCGATAATCCGATCGTGATAACTCGCCTGAAATAAAATAAATGACTGTCATAGAAACTAAAGACAAAATATATTCCCTACGTTGTGAAGGCACCATAAGCAGGCACATTCACACAGGATCCAAGTGTTGCAAGTAAGGATAAACTTCGCAGCGCCCAGGGAGTCAGAAACTTTTCGAACCCATTGATTGTAGTTAAGAGTGTAGTTCAAACACTCGTTTGTCCCGAGGGTAGGTTAGGTTAGGTTAGGTTAGATGCCTCGGACCAGTAGGTTAAGTAGTAGCTCTGATACTCGTAACACCAGCAGCAGCAGAAACGTTAATGCCAGACGGGAGAAGTGGATTCCGACTGGTTGGATGGTTCTAGAAGGTTCTGGAGGTATGGCTAACAGAAGAGGTAGGAATGACGAAGGTTGAAGGCAAAAGGTTCGATCCGACACACGTGACCGGAGTACAAACCGGAACTGGAGGTTCCCTCGTCACTTCCGATTTCTCCCTACTCCATCTTCGGCTCCCCCGAGTGACTAGACTGTGGCGCCATCTTCGAGCGGATGATTATAAACCCTAGGGAAATTCTAGGATTACATTACAGGCACGCCGTACATATAGTGATAGTTCATATGTATCGGTCGGGTTACGATCTCCCGCCAATTTAAGGTTCGCCGCCAGAGGTCACTGGGGTGCACTCTATGGTTCATACGAATCTAGGGAATTTTTTAGCGCCACTTTCCCAGCTACTTGGCTCGTCGCGACGATTGACGATCTGTTGGGTAATTATGGTTCCTTAAAAAAAGGTCGCGTCCGAAGGAACAAATTGGTGCTTTTGAAACTTTTAATTAACCTCAATATTTTTTTTCATCAAACTCGATGGAATTTGAAAAACAGAAAAGCGAGGGCGAGGAGAAAGAACAAAAAAAAAGTTGCTTAAGTAGATTTGCGAATTGGCGAATATACAAAGACTTTAATTGCCAAAGTCATTAACGAGCTGCCGGTCGCTAATTGCAAGAGAACCAATCGCAAGGCAGGAGTGTCTTGGTTGGGTAACAGAGATTCGACAAACGCTTGTGTATATCTCGAATTAAGTTATCGGAGGCGTCAAAGTAAATTCCCTATGACTTTTACGCAGCGATAACCCCCCCCCCCCCCAAAAAAAAAGAGAGAAAAAAAATGAAGAAACCAAGAGCCAAGTGAAGCAAGTTTCGTCCCAAACGAAACTGGTACAACCTTAATTGGCCGAAAAGTCCAGTGGTAACCTTCGACCCTACATCCAAGTTAACCTCTAAGTTAGCACCGATTCGATCAGCCACAGGAGGAGCCTTCTATCGAAAATCCAAGCATCGAGGGATGAGAGCTCACAGATTGGGCTGGTTTTTCTCAAGTAAGTAACTACCTCTTCACCTCATCCAACCCAAGTCCACGATCTCTAGCCAGCCGGGATTAAGGAGTCCAGTCGCGGTCCAGAATAAGACCAAATAGCAAGGGATGCTGGAAGGTCCAAAATAGAAAAGGTCAATAACATACCGGATGATCTCGCAGCGAAGAAGTTCTCTCATTAGCCACCACTTGTTTTCTACCCCTTCGAGGATTTTTCCGATTCTCGACTATGAGAGACAAAAATCTACCCCTTGAAGGCAAAGATGAAGAGAAAAGACCCCGTCTGATCCAACGAGCATGTGAGACACGAGACGAGTCGCTGACCTCCTTTGAATCCAGGGAACAAAAATACAAGATACCCATTCGTCTCCTGGACCAAGAAGACCAAAACAGACCTGACCTACCCTCGCTAACAAATTAATCCAATTTTGGAGCATCGACGTATACACGTGACGACTTTAAACGAAAAATCAAAAATGGACCTTAATCGGGATCGAGAGAAGGACAGCAAATCCTGAACCGGCTAATCAATTTGAATGGTAATCGAGTCGAAGAGTGGATGGTCTCTTATCAAAAGGAAGAAGATCGAACGAACGAGGCAAGAAGTAGGAAGAAAGAGGGAAGCAATTTGAATTAACGAAGGAAATGAGAGAAAGGATCCAAGATGTCGACGCCGGTACCAGGGGAATGTAGCAGCAGCATCCCGCCCTTGCCACTCTCTCTTTCTCCTCTCGCTCTCTCTCTCTCTCTCTCTCTCTCTCTTCCAGAAGAGATACGTATTATTTATTACCAGCACAGCGAGAGATCCTCGTCGCGCTTCTAATGGATTGCAAGCAAGCCTTTCACTGTCCCGGCAGTATTATTCTCGACAAAGGCCCGAGCTCTAAATCTCCCTGCGAAACTTTCCGCCCGTTGGAAAGGGTTCGCCAAGAACCCAAAGTGGGTATTTTCGAAAGACAGACAAAAGTGTCGCCATTCGCGTGCAAAAGGGCATACTCCTCGAGCGAGCATGTAAAGAAAAAAGATGTGTTTAAAAATATTTTCGAGACAATTTTCATCTCGATTTCATATCGCGAAGTTTACTTCATTTTCATCTCTCGCCGACGAGAATCATCAATTCCAATCGTATTTTGGCAAATATGTCTAGGGACATTTTTTTTGTATGGTCAAACTGCGAAAATCAACCGAAACCCCGAAACAGTGGTAAACAAGTAACGGCACCGAGAGTCGTCCGCGAGAACTCTCTCAGGGGGGAGGAGGGGGGGAGGGGGGCTGGCTATGAATATTTAACTAAACTAATGATTGATGAGCTTACACGGGTTCTATAGCGGAAACTGGCAAAGTGATGAATTTGCTCTGCCACCATCACCGGCGCGCCAGTAGACTAAACCCGAACCGATCCTTTCATCGCTTAAGCTTTCGAATCAGATCAATTTTGAGTTAACGAAAAAAAAAAGAAAAAAATGGTATCTCCGCGTTACCAAGAAAAGAAAAAAAAACTCTATGGACGTAGCTCCGTTTGAAACGACATTGAATAAAAAAAAAAAAGTGGCAAAGCTAAAAATGCAATTCCCCGCAAGTGTGCAACAAGTTCCGTGGGTAGTTTGAAAGAAAAAAAAAAAAAAAATGGCTATCGCGAAAAATAGAAGAAGAAAAAAACCGCAACACAACGCCGTTGCGTGTAAAAATGCAGTAGCGATAAAGGCGAACAATAAGTTTGGAAAACGATCGAGTAAACTTCTAGAAGGTATGGCACTTCTCATTTAGGTTGGTAGCACTGGCTGAAATGTCTGGTAGTAGCTTGCTACACCCGCATTGGATACCTAGTCCAACTATATAGGTATACGTAGCACAGCTTTTATAACTGGCTGTACCGTGGTACTTCAGGTATGGCTGTGTGTTACCAACAGCACAGAGCAATATTCTTAAGGCAGCCTGATACGTTGGTACCCATGTAGGTTGTTCACCTAACCTATTCTAGAGGCACGTATACGATACGGCCGGAAGAAGGGGATAGGTAGGGGGGGGGGGTAGATAAAATACTGCACGATTCGTGAAAATGGTTGCTTGTAAGAAGGTGCAAGAGGTTGCCGTAAGGTTGGCCAACCTTCTAAGGTTTCTAGAGGAAGAAGGTGAGTTTCGGGAACTATGGAGATTGGAAGTCGTTCGCGGGAGAAAAATGAGAGAGAAGTGAATGAGATTTCGCAAATTTTTTTCCAAAAAAAAAAAAAAGTTTTCGACCTTCGTATATGAGAAAAAAAAATTACAAATTTACGAAAAATTATTTCACCGGAGTTTCTCGTATGTGTATTCTGAATTTGCATATTGATTGCACATTATCGCGGGATATGCGTAACATTTAATTCCGACCTCGGAGAAGCAAGCTTGTCGGGGTTCGTAAATTTTATAATTTTTAATCAATTATATAGGGTGTTCCTGTAATCGCGATCAGCGCGGATGGCAAAACGTGTGTAAACTTTGAAGGTCAGAGTTTTGCGAATGAATTATCATTGGCTGGACCATCGTCTATTGATCTAATAGACATTCGAACGGAATAGGACAAATGGAGCTCATTCGTTTTAATTAATTAAAGAATAGTGATTAATTAGCCAATCCAATGGCGGTCTAACCGTATCCCATTAAATGACGGTCTCCCATTTCGAAATGTCTGATCAGTCCCGTAGCCGTTCCCCTTGGTCAATATACCAATCCATAAGGCAACCCTAATTTTTCATTGTTAATTAATAGAGAGCGAAGTGGGGTCTTAATTAGAAAGAAGAAGCAAATTACCCGTTAGGCACTGGGCCGAACGGAACCGTGACGTGCGTTAAACGAAATAAAAATTATCACGAATAAATACGTAGCAATTTGGATACGTGTGAAGTTAGCAGATCAACGTCCGGCAGATCAGAAATAAATTTCGCGAAAACTGAGCTCAATAGATCCTGATAGGATTTATCAATAATTCTGGTCGCTTAAAAAAAAAACCATATCGAAAAAAAATACCAACTTTACGGCGACCACGAGGACCCAGCGTTTCAGCCGCTGCAATCCATCAGGATCTGTAGACCATTGCCAACGTTGCTAAAAAAGAAAAAAATTTGCATGAGACGTATCGACAAAACTTGCAGAAAGTTCCAAGATACGACGTACGCGTAAAAAACGTATTTTCTAGGGATTTCCCCTAGACAACGACAGTAATGTCTTACGCGTATGCGTTGCCAAGTTGGTACTAAGGTGGCAGAGTGTTACGAGAGCGTAACAATTAATGAGGAACCCTGAGAGTTAAGGGTTGAAATGTAGTCCTGCCATTTGTCTCCAGTCCCCATCCCATCTGGCTGCCAGGTAATCCTGGTGCGGCAGTACTGCCAACCCCCACTGAGGAATAGGTGCGAGAACTCGTACGTGACGAGTTTTCGAAACAATGTTTTTTTGTTTTTTTTTCAACTCTAATCTCGTTACATACAGACTTCGCGACAGTTTCGTTAATCCGATAATTCCCTTAATTTTTCAAAGTACCATTTTTCGAGAAAAATTTCTTCCGCTTCCTTCTTCCTGCACGAGACTCGTATTAAACGCTATACCTATATCAATGTCCAGGTTGGCCGTACGTGCGCGCAGTATGGTAAACTTTGAAAAATCATTTTTAATAAAAAAAAATGCACTCGTATCTAGTCCCACGCAAGGGGTGGTCTCGACGACACCGATATCCACCCTCCCGATACTTTCAACCCCCCCACGTGCATATTGAAAGACCAGCACGTCTACCCATCGCCGATACGGTTTTTTTTTAATTAAGCACATGATAAATAGGACAAATTACAGAGCGTCAGGCTGCAATCAATTGGCCGATCTTGTTTCGCTGCTACGAATTGCATAAGAGTTCGTGTCGCCAAGTATCACTGCCGAGTGGATGTAATGTGGGTCGGTGACCTTTTGACATGGTTTTCTCACATATGCAGAATTATAAATGCGCGAAAGTCAGAATTACATTAAAGTAGCTACGAAGTCATCGACGCGTGGTTGGTAGATTCGCGAACGGAATATCCGATAACGCAGGTGATAAGAGTAGGTGGATGTAGGATTCGAAAAAAAAAAATTAATTATCAAAAAAATATATCTGCTTGTCTCGGTACTCGCTAGGGTCGTTCTGCTAACTTTCTCCTAACTTTATGTATATATGCAGGTAGCGGGCCTAGGCCCTTTTAATGAATGAGGGAATTCCCCTAGTTTGTACCGGAAGTTGTTTCCCAAGATACGCGCACCGTACTTAACGGCCGTCCAATAAATAAGAGCGGCGGTTGCGCGGTTATATTTTAGCGGGAGGTTTGAATTACGGTTATTAGCGGTGAGTGCAGAGCCGTGTTAAAAAGCTCGGCAAAAAAAAAGAAGAAGAAAAAAAAAGATACGCCGTCGTCGAAGTTTTTGATCGTACCAACCTGACTGGATAAAATGAATAAGTAACACGGTGTGATACGCGTATGGGGTGTTATTGAGATTTTTTTATTTTTGGGTATTAATTATTTCCTTCGATTTTTCCTTTTTTCTTTAATTTTCTTCTCACCCCTTGTACAGAAAATAATCCGCGACTCTTATCGCGTGAATTATAATGACAGACGATACGAGATAAGCGGATGATTTAAATTATCGCGATATCCATCGCGCCAAATGGCGAAATTTAACCCGCGACGCAGCGATCCATCCCGATTTCTTCGATCGTACTTCCATTTCCGGTCCCGTCACTTCCGATTTACTCCGTTTAAAGCCCCACGTGACGATAAATCCTGCGAGCTGACTGGCGTCGTTACGATTTTACGATATGGTCATCGATTTCTTTTTTTTTTTTTTTTTTTTCTTTCGTTAGCAAACCTGACAGACATTCCGGAGAAAATCCTAATACCCGTAAACGGTAGCTCGTAGTGCAATAATTTTTTTTTTGATACGTAACAAATACAAGCGACAATGTTACAGGACGAATGTAGTCTGGAAGACAGGAAGTACCTGTCACAACTTTTTTTTTCCCTGAACTAGTCTATTTTTCCGGTAACGGGACGACATCGTGGGAAAAGTCGATAGAGTCGATTTGCCAGCGAAGCCAAAGAGGGAGGAAAAGTGGACGTAAAAATATGATGTCGTATGGGTGAGAGAGACGAAGAAGAGAAAGAGAAGTAAGAAGAGAGCGGCGACCAAGAGAAAGGAAAATAAGAAAAAGGGGGAGAAATAATAAAAAACATGAAAGCGAATCAAACTTCCCGCCAAGATTTATGGGAGTTTAGAGCTCGACGATCCATATGTCATGCGGCGAGCCGGGCGACGCCATTGGTCGATCGGAACGGGAATTGCAAGAAGCAAATTTATCGTTTTGCCGGACGCACGTGGTTAAAGTTATTAGAACCTGTGAATTATTCGAAACGTCCTGTATCGGCAGATACCCATTTTTTTTCTCATTCCGTCTTCGGATTATTTTGCCATTTCAATCTTTAAATTTGAAAATCGTACCACCGACTTGTAGCAACAGTGACTAGGGAATTTTCGAAAAGTCACGATAGCGGCACTGCTATAGGAAATCTAGTGATATTTTCGTGGATCGTATTACTCGCGAACAATTATTCAGTCTGGTGATATAGACGACCTTTCGGGTTCTCTGATACTTCAAACGTATTTCCCCTAGACCGATAGAACTGAAGTCCCTAGGCCCCATTCATCCGGTACTACCTATAGCAAAGTTTCCCTAAGAATTCCATTACGAGATTCCCTATTGCAAAGTTCAATGGGGAAGTTCGATTGGTCAGAATTGTTAGCAGGTCTACCAATCACTGAGAACCAATTAAATTTGACCGAGGGAATGATGCTGGAGAACTTTGAACTTAAAGGACCCTTTAGCCACTTTAATCCGTTATAACAGTCCGCCAATACTCACCGCGTAAACTTAACGGGATATTACGGCTAAGGCGCATTCTACGATATCAGTCTAGCCAACTGAACGACGCGAACAAATACTCTATTGGCTGCTGAAGTTAAATTTGAAAATGGCACTGATAGTGGAATCAACGTGGCATTTAATCCGGCCCCCCTACCTCCTACACGCGGCCGTCACCGAAAACGAATAGATTTATTCAAATTTCATTTGGTCGATTCAAAAATTAATTAAAACATCCGGGCTTTTCCCACATCATTTGTAATTCTGATTTGCTCGATTTAACGTTTCACTGTGATTTTTTTCCGATCGTCACGGATGCTGCATGGACTGTTATAATTTTGAAAAATTTTCAAAATCCAAAAAAATTGTTCGACTGCCCCTCCGATTCGCGAGCGTCGCAGAAGTTAAATGGATGAAGAAAAAAAAGTTTACTTCTCGAAAATTCATCAAAAACTCGAAATTACATTGGTCCATTTAATCGTGACGAATACCAATTAAAATCCCCAGAACCA
>JARQSU010000329.1:286801-297363 GCA_030142265.1 Calameuta filiformis
TTATGTAAAGTTAAAACGAAAATGTGATATTGTGTTTAAAATATTCTTTTAGATAGACAAAGAAACATTGGATTTATTTACTGTGTCAATTCACTCTTAAATGGGTATTGAGGATGTTTCTCGACTCTGCAAATAGAAAAATATTGGATCAACGCTTTAAAATTGCTAAAGTAGCGTAAAACAGTAACAGTGTCTTCAGCTTACCCTTTGCAGAATAAAAAATTGAAAATGCGTCCTGCCTCCCCACGATCCAGAGCATCAAGTTGCTTTAGTTCTTCATTGGATAATTCAAAATCGTATATGTCAGCGTTGGACTTGATTCTGTCTGGCGACGAACTTTTTGGAATGACAATTATGCCTTGCTGAACTAAGTGTCGCAGCAGAACTTGGGCAGTTGTTTTCTTATGGTCCTCGGCAATTTTTTGCACTACCGGGTGACCGAGTAAATTCGGAAAACTGTCAGGATCGTATTTGAAGCTTCCTTTGAAAAACACCTTGGCACCCGGTGAACCCAAGGAGCTATACGCGGTTACCGCAATTTTATTCTTTTTGCAAAACTCACGAAGTGCTTTTTGCTGGAGATAAGCGTGCAGTTCCACCTGTGAACGAAATCCCGTGTAACAAGGAACTGCCAGCTTCTTAATGAAAGTTCAAATAATTACCTGTAAGTTGCTTGGCTTTATTTCTGAATTATTTATTATCTCAAGAATTTGATCCTCGTTAAAGTTACTCAGACCGATCGACCTGGCGCGTCCACTTTTCACCTGCTTCTCCATCTCCTGCGAGCAAAAACAATTATCAGTTCGACATTAAAGATACACAAATAATTTCTTACGTTATATTCGTTACAGACCTTCCATACAGCGACGGGATCTGTATTTAGGTCCAGTACGTAACTTCCGTCATCGCGGATAACCGGTGCGTCGGCATTTTCTTCTTTAACGAATGCAAAGGGCATATGAACCAAGTACATATCGACGTAATCCAATCCAAGTTTTTCCAAAGAGAGTTTCATAAACTTTTCCACGTCAGCTGGTCTATTACCATGACTCGGTAGCTGGACGAACAAGTCAAATTAAATGAAACAATAAGACTGTCAATATTTCATAATAAAACGAGCCCTCAACGATTACCTTCGTCGTGATGAATAATTCTTCCCGTTTACCGCCATTTGCAAACCATTTTTTTAGAGTCTTACCAATGGCTTCTTCGTTCCCATAAGCAAGAGCAGTATCGATATGCCTGTAACCATTCTCCAAAGCCGTTCCTACGGCCGTTTCAATTTCCTCTGGTTTCGCCTGTAGGACACGAAAACAAAGTCTTCTGGTGCCATTGACAGCAAGACAATTACAAGGAGATCAAAGTGTCATAGATCTTATAATTTTTTTCCAGATCTATGAACAATTGTATTCTGGATCTCCGGTATTAAAATTATTTAAGATATTATTTAATCACCTCCCACGTGCCTAGACCCACGATGGGCATCTCGTAGCCTGATGACAGTCGTATCGCCTGTTTAGCCATTCCTATGCCAAATTGCAGCGCTGCCAATAGACAGTAGTAACAGCGTTAAGCCAAGATTTATCACCAGTTGCACAAACGTGAAAACTCACCTGACACAATAAACAAAAAAGTGGTACCAACCAAAAAAATTCTGCGTCCAGTACTGGAAGAGATACCTCGGCGAAGGAGGATGATCCAGGACTGACAGGGAACAGCGTTCTCTATCTCCTTAAGTGTTACAGATTTATCTCCCACTCGAGGCCCCTTTTTCCGTTAGAGCAGAATCTCACACGTCATATCGCAACAATCTTTGCTGATCCGACACGGCTGCTCAGCCACAACATAAAACAGTCCTTGGCCGCAGATAGAAGATTGCCGTACCGTGTGGATCGTTTAGATTGATTGATCAGTAATTATCGAAAACAAACACATGTTCTTTTGGATTTGATACTCGCACTGGGGAATCAACAGGTTCTTGTTTGAAATTAGTATTCGGATAACGAAGGGTCGTAATTAATGTGTGGTGAAAATTTTAATGCTGTCTTTTTTTTTATTAATTTTTCAGACACAGGGAAAAGTACTTGAGGCCAACGTTAAAACCTAAGCCTTGAGATGCTGATTCATAGTGCTAATAGTTTTTTACACATTGCACGACTGATAAGATAAATTTATTGCAGGAAATAATGAAATTAAAAGAATTAACTGATATCCCTCGGGACGGATAACGATTCTGCAGTTTTCTGAACTGAATGAATTTACAAAAATCTTATTAGGAAACCTTATCGATGCCACGTGTGGGTATCCATTTATTGTTATTATTTTAATATTTTTTTGAAATAAACTTATCATTTTTAGGCAGCGTATAAATAAAGTGTAATACTTTACGAATTGACATCTCGAGGTTTAGATTTTAACCCTTTGCACTCCAAGTGGTTTTTTTTTTTTACTTGAGAGTGCACTAACTTCGACGAACTGTCGTAATGCCTCTTTCAATAGAGGCTGAATCTTTTATTACAGAATAGGATCACAAGATGCTGGGATTCAGAAACAACCGCAGTGGCAATTAGCTATTGGTTCTCAAGTCTCTGAATACGATTGGTTAATAATTTTGTCCAGAAAAAGTATCCGGAATGCTCTGTTTACGAAGTGATACACAAAAATTGATTCACCAACGTAAACCGCAGTTTCCCGTGGAGTATGAAATTTTCTAAAGATTTTCATAAAAGCTTTTATGTCTGCATTTTGCAAGAAAGTTACACGAGCTTTACGGTGCGAGCTGGTAATAATTTTATTACACGAAGCGACATTGTATTTATCTATTGCGTCAATTCGCTCTTAAATGGATAAAGAGGATGTTCTTCGATCCTAAAAATAGAAAATATTTAGCAAATGCCTAAAAACTATTAAGATAGCGTAAAGTAGTTACAGTGGCCTCGGCTTACCCTTTGAAGAATAGAAAATTAAAAATGCGACCCGCGGCCCCACGATCCAAAGCATTCATCTGCTTCAGTTCTTCATTGGACAATTCAAAATCGTATATGTCAGCGTTGGACTTGATTCTGTCTGGCGACGAACTTTTTGGAATGACGATTATGCCTTGCTGAACTAAGTGTCGCAGCAGAACTTGGGCAGTCGTTTTCTTATGGGCCTCGGCAATTTTTTTCACTACCGGGTGACCGAGTAGATCCGGAAACATGTCGGTACTGTAATTGTACTTTGCTTGGAAATGCGCCTTGGCACCTGGTGAACCCAGAGGGCTGTACGCCGTGACTGCGATTTTATGCTTTTTGCAAAATTCACATAGTGCTTTTTGCTGGTGATAAGCGTGCAGTTCCACCTGCGAACGAAATCCCGTGTAACAAGGAACTGCCAGCTTCTTAATGAAAGTTCAAATAATTACCTGCAAGTTGCTTGGCTTTATTTCTGAATTATTTATTATCTCAAGAATTTGATCCTCGTTAAAGTTACTCAGACCGATCGACCTGGCGCGTCCACTTTTCACCTGCTTCTCCATCTCCTGCGAGCAAAAACAATTATCAGTTCGACATTAAAGATACACAAATAATTTCTTACGTTATATTCGTTACAGACCTTCCATACAGCGACGGGATCTGTATTTAGGTCCAGTACGTAACTTCCGTCATCGCGGATAACCGGTGCGTCGGCATTTTCTTCTTTAACGAATGCAAAGGGCATATGAACCAAGTACATATCGACGTAATCCAATCCAAGTTTTTCCAAAGAGAGTTTCATAAACTTTTCCACGTCAGCTGGTCTATTACCATAATGCGGTAGCTGGACAGAGAAGTCAAATTAAATGAAAAAAAATTTTCTTAATAAAACAACCAAACCCATCTTCATGCTTACCTTCGTCGTGACGAATAGTTCTTCTCGTTTACCGCCTTTTTCAAACCATTTTTTTAGACTCTTACCAATAGCATCCTCATTATTGTAATTGAAAGCTGTGTCAATGTGCTTGTACCCACAGTGCAAAGCCGTTCCCACGGCCGTTTCGATTTCTTCTGGTTTCGCCTGGAAGAACGAGAACAGAATCTTCCGATACCATTGACAACAAGACAAGTACGAGAAGATGAAAGTGTCATAGATTTTATAATGATTTTCGTTTTATCTTCCAGACAATTCTATTTTGGATCTCTATGGTATTGCAATTAGTTGTTAGGATACTGTTAAATCACCTGCCATGTGCCTAGACCCACGGTGGGCATGTCATATCCTGATGACAGCCGTATCGCCTGCATCGCCATTCGTCTGGTGTGTTGCAGCGATGCGAATAGACAGAGCTTCGAGCCGGAAATTACGCTTGAATATATTACACAACTCTGTTATTTTTAGTGACTCCCCTACCGCTGAGACATTTGCGAAAATCTATCTTTATTTTTAAACGTCGCCAGGCCACGTGCACAAACTCAAGACACCGCAAGGTTTCATTTTCAATTAGCACAGAACTGTGACACAAAATCCTTGCTTTTGGTAAAGGAAAAAGGGCTCGGGATATGATTTTGTAAAATCTGACAGTGTGACGCAATGTAATTAAAGAAAATTAAAATACACTGACTAATGCTGTCATTTTTGTACGTCAATGGGATGAACTGTCTAAAGGTGCTTAAGGATTGAATTACCGGCTGAAGGCTTGGCTTTCTGGTATCGCTGTTGTCAGCAGAACTGTCGGGCTTGGTGCAAGGTATCCGTATAGAAGATCTTCGATAATTATTTGTTAAATCGTACGGATTATTCTGGATAATTGCGAGATGTGGGAAACAGTTGAAGAGACGTTAAGGTTTGGTTTAATGCTGAGAACAATGTCTATGTGACAACTACTCGACGATCAATAACTGGCACGACTTTACGAAGTGTTCACGTTTGTATATTGTTAAGACTCTCATTTTCTGCGGATTGATTTTCTCTGGAATTTTCGAGATTTTTCGTACACGCGCTTGAGAAAGTTGGGTCTATATAGTATTTTCAAAGAAGGAAATACTAGTTCGAGCCGTTATTCTTAGATGGGGGTATTGCTCCAGTCGCATTTAATTCCTAACCTTAATATTTGTATTGCTATTTGTCATCAAGAATTACAGGCTAGTAGTAGTGATTTCTGATTACATATTTGGAAAGACATTTTTCCTATATCGGTGAGTGATAACTTTTCTTTTATTAATTCAATGACATACCTGATATATAGCATTTTTATATTTTGTGCTTTACTGCAGGAGGTGAACTTTTCCTGATCAATCTTGAGCAACCATTAATCTAAGAGTAGATTAGATTTGATATTATACTTGCGAATAGAAAGAAATTTGCAAACATGTCAGGACACCCTCCGAAGTCAACATTATTTAAAACATTTTTGCCTGTGTTTGTCATGGTTCCGGTGTTGGTGGCACTCCATTTAGCCTGGTATAAATTGCAATACAATGATGTGTTAGTTTCTCCGGAGGAGAGAAATAGAATTAAAACCTTTAAGTTTCTTGACAAGTACAAATTTCTAATAAGCAAGGATAGTGCAACAAACGTTGAGAAAATTGAATAAACATTAGATATTGTTCAAGCAATGTAAAATTTTATTTGTAATAAATAGTTGTGAAAGTAAGCTATGTTAATTTTGTATAAACTTTATTTAACCACATTTGTAAATACAGTCATGTCAAAAAAATAAAAACTGTAAAGGAACAAAATTGCTTGAAACTCTGAAAGTGCTTCTGTTAAAAATTAACATTATCTGTAACAACCATGATCGTAAATCAATACACATTTCAAAGCACTAAGTATATATTACAATTATGTGTAAGGCTCCCACCACTCATATCGTGGGTAAATGATCAAAATCCTGCTGATGATGTAGCGATGAACTTCGTGGTCTAGTTTCGTTTTGATTATGACTGTGAATAACACCAGCAACTTTTGGAAGTTGGGGTAGCACCATTTGATTGTAGTTTGTATTCTGAAATATACATCGGTAGTGCTGAAAATATTTGTATTGAAACTCTCGTGCTTTACTAATAGTAAAATAAATTGCAGTTGTTGTTTATATGACATACTGTATTCTTGAATTTCAGAAACTCACTCTGGATCGGTCACGATATTTCCTAAGCTTTTCAAACTCCTCTAGTTCACCTTCAGGCATTTTGTAATAAAAGTTCTCAAAGTAAGCATGTTGCAGAAGTTGATCGCAGGTCCACCTCAATTCTGGATCCTTATCCAAACACTTTTTCAAAAAGTCAATCTACAGATCAAATCGATCCATTAACTTTGTATACACTCAACAAAATATTCAGACAATGTAACCAGAATATTTTTTTTTCATAGAAGCTCACCTGTACAGGAGTATTACTTCGGTTTGGTATAGCATCTTCAAGAGGAGTGAGAGTCTGTGGTGTGGGCAAGGTGACCCCAGCAAAAAATTCATTCTGCTGAAAAATCATCATGTGCCGTGGTAATAGATCACCCAAAGTTCTTCTTATTAGATACAGTTGATCCACATCAGACTTTCCTGGCCACAAAGCTTCTCCACGAATCAGTTCAGCAAACACACAACCAATAGCCCAAACGTCCACTGGCGTTCCATACTGGGTATCTCCTACCTATAGAGTAAAATAAAGAATAAAATTAAAAAATCTCAAATAGTTTAATTTTACACTTCCATAATAATAAAAAACTAAAATATACCCACAAGTAACTCTGGCGCCCTATACCATCTGGTGGCAACATATTCAGTATAATTTTCACCAGGACTGAGCATTCTGGCGAAACCAAAATCACAGAGCTTGACAACACCGTCAGCAGTAATAAGAATATTCTCAGGCTTGACATCCCTATGTACGCATCCTAGTCTATGACAGTAAGCAACACCCTGAAGAATCTGCCAGGTGAGTTGCCTTATCGTTATCTCAGGACAGCCATTTGGATACTTTTCCATTTCATTAAGCAATGTGTGTTCGCAGTACTCAAACACAAGATGCAGCTTCCTCTTTCGCCTGAAGACTTCCAGAAGGTTTACCAGGTTCGGATGCTTAAGATTCTGCAAGAAGAAACAGCCAACATAAAAAAATAATATGACTTTAAAAGTATCCTGCCATTCCTGTTTCCAACATCCATATTCTTCATCGGCTTGGGTATATTTCCATTCGACCTTAAGAACATGGTGGTACCAATGTGCAAAATGTTTCATGCATATTTATAAATACTAGTCGCCTTACATGCTATCAGCTACACCTACGCATCTAGTTCAGGCAAGAACCTATCATTTCAAAGGACTTCTATGACAAGAGTTATTAATAGCAAACCTGACTTGGTATTCATGAAGGAAAATCCTTGAAACGAAATGTCAGAGGATCACACAATAGAAACCCTCCACCAACCCCCTCTTCATTTTTCGTGCATACATCCCCTAACAAGTTCCTGATTACTTGGATAAGACCACAAGGGAACGTTAAGGCCAGAACACGCCAAGATATTGACCGCTACGTTATTGACCAGTGGCCATTTCTACACTAAGCGTACGGCGTTGGTTTGCATGTCCACATACAGTACTACACGTTATCTGTATATATTTTTCAAACAGCTCGCTCGAGAAACTATAACCTGCGGCGAAGATCTGCATCGTGATAGAGAAGCTACCTGGCATCCCTATATAGTTATACCAGGAACATCTAAGGTCTCGTGCGAAATACTGCGCCCTAAGGTCATTCACTCTGGAAGTGACCACAACCCCTACGCGCCGAGGACTTAAATTCGATCGCACAAAGAAGCACAGGGGGTTGCAGAGATTATTCTGCTATATGGCTGTCTCGAATTATTTAATACAATTTTAATTAAGACTTACCTTCAACAGACGAATTTCTCGAAGCGCTATTTTACGAATCAGCGGATCATCTTCTGTCTGTTGAAACTTCTTCACGGCCACTAAACGACCAGTTTGTCGATCTCTGCATTGAAAAACTACCCCGTAACTACCCTCGCCTAGACGTCCTAATCTCTCGTATCGTTCCATGGCCTTGCTGGGCGCCCTTGACCTGTAAATATAAAATAAATTAATAATCACAATTAAAAGCCAGTATAAATTGTGATATGTGACAGCAGGGGGAAGATACTTGGATAAAAACCATTTTATAAACTTGTCAATATAAATAGTAGTAACTATTTTTTTTAATTAGCTTATGACACCTAATCATCACTTGTCGATCCTCGAAATCTATCGGTTTACTTAAAGTTCACGTCGCGTTGATCGATTTTCGCTTATCTTCCCCCTTATCACTCCCTTGCTATCGGACGATAAACGTCGATTGTTAGTTTCAAAATTTGTCAAAGAGTCAATTCGCTCTTTAGCAATTTGGAATATCTTTTTTTATATGTTAACGCACTTCTTGTATTTTGCCAGGCACGGCAATGCGAACTGTTGGGCAAAGAGCATGCTACCACGGTGAAGGCCAGGGGCCCAACTGTTTCTCTTAGCAGACAATAGCCAAGGGTCAAGCTCCCCTGCTAGTTTCATTTTCCTCGCGGATTCTCCGCACGTGCGCACTTCTACTCCTGGTGAACCGATCCCAATATAGGTTTCAGTCATTGTTTCTTTGTTTTATGCAAATACGACAGTACGCTTGAGACTTGCGACAGTCCCGGTTGCGCCAGACTATTTAAAAGTGATATAGAACATACTGTAGCCCAAATTTTTGCGAATAAAAAAATTTAGACGACCTTGAAAATCTTACCAGAGAGAAAATCGCTGTCTGTAATTCGCGTACCTCATGTCGTTGAACATTTTTATGTCGCCCCATTCGTTTTGACATTTATTACAAAAAAAAAAAAAGTAAATATCAAAATATCAAAATTCGCGAAGCACCCCTAGAACGATACTCGAATTGACTTTACATTGTTAACCTGTAAAAATACTAAAAATCTTTTAAAAAAATATGTCACGTTACAAAACTGTCAAACACGTTCATTCGACAAGGGTCTGATCGATTTTTATATGTAATCGATAAATGATCACCGATTCGCTGATGTTTTTTTTTTTGGAACTTTGTATTTTTTTCATTATCAATACACGACGTTTCAGATAGCACGGACGCGCTTGGAGAACACTTTTGAGACATCTTTTAAATCTTTACAGACGTCTGTCAAACAATAGAAAGATAATTATGAAATTTCTTACGTTATCAGCCATTCCACAAAAATCTCTATAAGATGTCTAATTAAATACTAAATTTCAAAGTCCTTAAGAACCACTGAGGACAGACGTCTGGTAAAATTCTTCTAGACTCGTATGTTATCTGTGACGTACTGGTTTTCGAACAAAGACAAACATGGCCGACTGTTACTCTTTAGCAGTAAAACTATATGACGTCTACTTATTAAATAATATATTCCACGAGCAATATTCGTATTTACTTACAGGAGCCCGAAAATGGCGTTCATCGAAATCCCTGAACAAGACACCTTTGTCCAAGCACATACCGGGTGATACTAATGTACGTGGTTCTTTCTGGCAGCTTTGACGCATTTTATAAACTTCTTGATTATTGACAATCAATAGTTTTCGCTATAACACCAGGACTCAGACCCTGACCACGAACAGTGACGACGTCATTTCAAACGCCCGGTAAAGAAACGGACGTTTTACAGTGGAAATAATAAAAGTCAATTTTGGTTGACAACGAAGAAATTTCCTGCACGGACGATGCTTATCTTTGATAAATTGCAGGAGAGACGTTTTACGTCGTAGGTTACGTTCATTTATTATGCTTTTTTAATTCTAACGTCGCATTTAGACGTATGTATGACGTTCTTGCCTACCGCGTAACGTCAGACTCGAAATAAACGCGAGAATCGTATTTCCATTACGTAGGGAAAAGCTTGCGTGTAACTTTACGATATTTCAACACGTTTCCACAGGTTCGAAAATTAACCTTGGCATTCGAACTACCTTTTGATATACGTAATTCGAAAGTACGTCATTACTACCACAGTATTTCTAGGTTAAACGTTTTGTTTACGTGACCCAACGAGTATTTTGAATATTACCGAAGAATGATAAATTAAGGAAAAATAATTTCTGTCGGCCAGAATAAATTGTCAATACTCAAAGGTTATGTACAAAATTTATATCGCGCAACCAGTAACAATTAACGCTCATCACGGATAGTAGAGAAGCTAAAATACTTCGTTAAAACGACACTCGTTTGTTTACCCAAAAAATAGATACACAGTGGAAAATAAAAGATTGTTCGATTCTGGCCACGTTGAAGGAATGAAAAGGAAATAATAAAAGAACTAGAATCTTACCTTCTTGGCAACAAGGGTAGTGTACTACCAAACAGCCAAAGCTTTCTGTCTTGGAACCATTTGTCCATACGAAGGCTTCTTTATTCTACCGCAATACCTAGATTCGAGTAGTACAGACACATTTTAGGATTTATTCTTATCGATACTCGTTTAATTAATAGGGAAACTTCCGTCCGCTTGGATATCATTGTAAAAGCTGTTGCACGACTAATCCGTTAGAGTCTTGTTTGATCGTGTCGAAGGGACGCGTCATCATAGTC
>JARQSU010000329.1:297463-324930 GCA_030142265.1 Calameuta filiformis
ATTTTCTACGCGATTCGTAACCTATATGAATTTTCGTACATGTTTCTTTACGATTGATTGCATTGATATTTGATTTCAGATTGATAAGGAAACATCAGATTTTTTTTTCTCAATTTGAAAATCATTTGTTTTACAGTTGCGATTTCTTAGACAGTCCACGGCTTTAGTTCCGGCTTGATGTGGATTCGCGATTAATTTTGAGGTTAGTTTCTGTTATTTTAAATGGTGGGATGAATTACGTGTGACGTCATTCGGGACGTAATTTTTCACTGGCTTCCTAATTGTGGCAGTTTTTTAAAATTCTTTTTCGATTAATAATATCTTTTCAGACACTCTTTGTATTTCTCTGTGCGTCTTGCAGCGGTTTTGGCTTTTCCACGTCCTGCGTGTCACCGTGTACAGTGAAGGTCACGAAGTATCTCTTACTGCGGTCCAATCTTTCGGCTGGTAGGGCGATTATCTGTTTTTCTTCTCCATGGCTGACCTCAACCTTGATAAGAATATTTGATGAGAATAATATATATTTTTTTTATAGGATTTTATTGGTTCTAATTACCGTCATTTGACCTTTTCCACGACCTTCGATCTTTGGTAAGAGACTTCCGGTTCGTTCTGGAACGCCTCCACCAACTGGAATTCCAATCTATTATCACGTTGCGTATGTGTAATTAAGCTAGTCATTATCTAAGTAACTTTGTTTTACTTGATTTCTTATCTGTAAATGATTTTGACCTACGATAGGTGTAAACCGGTACTGATGTGTAGGCACTGGTCGCGTGATGACATCGATGCGTTTTTTGAGTACATTGCTTAGCTTCTGTGCACCATTCAGGTGTTGCTGGACGTTTCTGAAGTCTTCTTAGTTGCTCATATAAAAATGCTTCAAAGTGTCTAAAAAGTAATTAAATAAGTAATGATAATTATAGATTGGAATAATTTCGGGAAGAGTTAATTAAACATTTCCTAATTTAATAATAACCTGAATGTCAAGGGTTGATCATATTTAGCAACCCCCAGAGCAGGTCCAGCAGTTCCAGCTCTGTGAAAAGCTTCGACCTTTGATGAAAAAAGATCTTTTAATTAAATATTTGATTTGATTCAGGAAAAGAAAATTATGAAAAAATTTTACCTGTCTCTTCACTAAAACTTGTTCGTTAGCTCGACCGTGACGTATCTGAAGTCTCTTGAGTTCCATTAATTGAAAAAATATTTTTCTCTCCAAGTGATAACGTCGCAAACTTATTTGCACGTCTCTTGTAATGGTCTCCATATGTAACGCTTGTTGCTTCTCTGTATTTGGATAACACTTGATTGTTCTTTTTGGTATTCTTGATATTCTAGGACTTGGTTCTATTCCACTGTCCCTGCCGCCGCTGTCCCTACGCTGTTTCGTCCTGGGTCTGGCTCTTCGAAGTTCTTGAGGACTTTGTGCTCTTAACAAACGAGGTCTCGGTCTTGGGTGAACCTTGAAATGTTTTTTTTGGATTGATAAATTTATTAAAATTGTTTAATTCTCTTTCTAGCATTTTACCTTGGGAAGCGATTCCATGTCGGAAGTCCTGGACTGACCAGGACCAGTTCTTGGAGTGTCATCTTCACTGGTACTTGGCAGAACCCTCATCACACCTAGACTGTTGTCTTCTTCTGGTTCTGTATCCTGTTCTACGTCTTCTCCAATCGCTTCACGTATTTCCTTCTCGATTTCCTCATCTTCTTCGTCCTCTTCCCATTCAGGACTTTCTATTACCGCTACGATAGCGCTTCTATCAGGGGAACAATCCTCTGAACTTTCTATCAGACTCTTTTTTGATCTTGCAGAGTCTGATCGACCTTTTCCTGTGGATGGTCTAGAACGTCTGGGCATCTTCGAACGTGGGGAACTCGAACTCTTTCTTTCGGATGAACTGTCGTCTATGAAACGAAATGCTTCAGCTTCTGAAAGCGGAATTTTACTTATTTCAAGATCTTCTTCGTCCATACACTTTTCTGGATGAAGTTTTGATTTTTGTAAATTATCTAAATTCTTTGGAAGGTCCACCTTGTTCGCTTCTTCGTAATTAGTCTCGGCTTTCTTAATTGATGATTTTGTACTTTTTGGAGGTTGATCAAAATTGTCAAGGTCAGTATCTTTTTCTTCGTGTTGCTTCTCTTCGGCTTTTGAAGATTCTAATGACTTTTCTATTACTCTAGACACCTCTTCCTCAGGAGTCTTTAACGATGCTTCAAGGTTACTTTTATCTGGCGAATCCTTCTTCGTGGATTCTGTGGATCTGCTTCTTGATTCGGAAAGAGATTCTTTCTCGGAAGAACCCATTTTTCTACTGGCTGAAGAATCCACTTTATTTTTTACTTGTTTCCTTCTCTTCTGTTCACCTTTTGACAGAGTTTTACCCTTCTTCTTTCCCGTATCTATTATTTTAGTCTTATTGTTTATTTCAGTACTTTTATTTCGTTCCTGAGAAGAGGATTTCGAAGGTGACCCAGACTTTTTACTATCTGGTGAAGACTTATCCTTGGCAGTACCAGGTCTACTCTTTGATTCTGAAGATTTCTTGCTCTTTGTAACTGTCTTCAATTTCTCTTCCTGTCCTGATGATTGAGTCAGAGCACCTTCAAGACTCTTCGAAGAAGATTCCTCTCCAGAAGGATCTTTATCCTTGACAGGACTCGATCTCTCATCGTTCACTGAAGTTTCCTGGGTATTTTCTGCTACTGTACTCTTCTCGGATTCTCTTTCCTGACTGCTCGTCTCTTCTGGGCTCTTCGAAGATTCAGGTGAGACACTGTCTTCTTCCTTCTCAACTTTCTCACTGGATCCTTCCTTCTCCGTTTTCGATGAACTGTTGGATTGAGTTCCTAATCGAGAATATCCTTTCTGAGAATCTTCAGAAGGAGTCTCTGACTCTGAAGTTTCCGTCTTGGTTTCCTTATCCTTAGCAGTGACTACGTCATCTACTTGAGCAGTAACGACGTCCTCATCGCCGCCACCCTCTGATGTCCTACCACTTTTATCCTGAGTTTCATCCTGTGCAGCCTGCTGACGCAATTCTTCGACGCTTTTCTTGAAATCGGCTGCCTTGATCATCAGAGCAGATTGCATCTCATCAGCCTTCTCCAGGATATGGTCCATCTTGGTCTTAGCCGAAGACGTCCTGCCTCTAGTAGATGATCCCGGACGTGCCGATCGAGGTCTCGTTCTTTTAACGGGTTCAGCATTTTCGTCCTCCAATTCTGTTTTCTCTTTCGTCAAGGATTTCGGAGTGTCCGGAGTCTGGTCCTTGTGGACGAGGGCCGTTACCGTCACCCTCTCGACGGTTTCCTGGGAAGTACTGTCAGTCGCGTCACGTTGATAGTGAACATTATGCTGCAAGGATACGGGACTCTCATCAGCCTCTTTCTGAATGTTGGACCCTTCTTCATCATTCTTTCCAGGCTCTTCTGCATCCTTAGATTTTTTTAACTCCATAGATTCTTTTTGCCTGGAAACTCCTGATACTGATACATTTACAGTAACATGATCAGAATCATCTTCTGCCTGAGATTTATCACCTCCAGTCTTCTTATCCTGTTCCTTCGACTTACCACGCGAACTTTTTCTTCGTGTTTTCGCGCAGTCTACTTTTTCCTTCTCCTCGCGTGGTGTTTTCGACTTCCTACCGGAAATAACTTTCTCAGATTTTTTTTCTACTGATTTCTTCACAACGACAACTTCTAAACTATCATCGCTGACGCTTCCAACATGATCATCGCTCTTCTGATCCTCTTCGTCATCTGCATCCTTCCTAATTCGCCTGTCGCTTCTACGTCGATGATTCATTCTGGCTGATCGGTCCAGGTCAGAAAAGCTGCTAGACTCGCTTGACGATTCGCTATATTCGTGCTTATGCTTTCTTAATTTTCCTCTCGTGCTTCTTTTCCTTTTTCTCTTTTCCCCAACGTCGCTCTCGTATCTAGCTGATTCACTGCGCGTCCTCCTCTCACGGTCCTTCCTCGTCTTGGACAAGCGAATCTCCTCCTCGCTGAAGCTTCTGCTGTCTCTACGATCCTTCTTGAGACTTCCTCTTCTCCTTGTTCTCTTCTCTATCCATCGTTCCTCGTAATACAGTTCCGGTTCTCGAAAACCCTTGCGTCTTCTACCTGGACTGGGACTCTCACTCTCGCTGCTCGACCCAGCTCTCTTTACCTTTAATTTACCCACGAATACTGAAAAACACCCAAAAGTTACACTATGTCGTTATACTAAAAAAGGAGAATCTAATATAAAAAATTAATGCGAAACTGTCATACCTTTATTAGGAGCCATTTTGTGCGTTCTCAGTTGCTGAGCAGTGGTACCACCGTGCATTTGAATCAACTTGGCACAGTCTCTGTGACCACGGTAAAGTGCTGCGTCCAGGGCTGTCATCAGGTTACCTTTGCTAGTACGAAGAACAGCATTTATCCTGGCCCCGTTATCCAGAAGGACTTTGCAAGCATCCAAGTGACCGTGTAAAGCGGCAACGTGAAGCGGAGTCCTGCCATCGTGAGTAGCTACGTCCAGAGTACTAGGTCTCTTCCTAGCCAGCCATTTAATTAACTCTATTCTACCGGATGTTACAGCCTCATGAGCTACTCCAGTACCCCTGACAGTTCTAGCGTGCAATGATCCTCCGTGTTGCGCTAGTATCTTCAGCGTCTCCAACTGACCCTTGGCAGCCGCACACAATGCAGGTCTAGACTCAAAAAAGGGCAATCAGACCTCATAAACTAATTTCAATATTCACCCAGGGTAACTCACGTTCTGCCTTTACGATCCTGTCTATTAGGGTCGGCGCCAAGTCTCAATAAAAGTGCAGTGGCTTCGGCATGACCCAGCGTCGATGCATAATGAAGCGCAGAACAACCATTATCATCAACGTGATCCGGTTGGGAACCACAGAGATTAACCAAGGCTTCCACGCATCTTGCATGTCCTCTGGATGCAGCACAGTGAAGTGCAGTCAGACCATCCTTGTCGGATGCACCAGCTGCAGCTGCACCACCAGCCCTGTATACGTCAGCAGGAACATTTTAAAAATATTTCACAACCTCAGTAGACCCGTATTACCTGGCCAGAGCAAGGACGGCTTCGACACTTCCTGCACTGGCTGCCCAGAGGATTGGCTGTCTTCCGTCCTCGTCCTTGGCATTGACATCGGCGCCAAATTCTAACAAGGTCTGCAGGACCTTAAGGCCCACTTTCTTCGGCACAGACAATTCTGCCGTGGCTGCTGCGCCGCAGCATTGTGCAGCATAATGAAGCGGGGACCCGCCTCGATGATCAGGGGTCGAAGGTCGTGCACCAGCTGCCAGGACTAGACGAACGCACTCGGCTTCTCCGCAGACTAAGATAAAGAAACTAGATTAGAGTGCGCATTCATATTTTTTTTTTTTTTACTTATCAAAATGATCGGTAGACATTTTTTTGCTGCAACGATATTCATCGTTGCGCTTTATTTTTTTTTCTTCTTATCGTGCTCCTTCCTGCCAGATACAATCGGATTGCGTCATTTTGCAGATTCAGTGAACAAGTCGAAGGACCATTACTCTTCGCTCGCTTAAATAAAGCAAGGACGTCTATGGTCAATCTCAAAAGATTATCTCAAGACTCGCGTGAGGCCCAGATCGACCTGAATTACGTCACCGCACGCGACCCACTGACCTTACTTGACCAACCTGCCCATTGGTTTAGCCTCCTTTCTCAAGAGATCTACCAATCCGATAACAGTGTTACCATCCTACGAGAATCATGTTCCTTACAGTCAATTATTTCCATACTATTTTATCCATGTACCAGGAACTTCTGTACAATTCTAGATCAAGTACGATTTTTAGGTTATTTTTTAAAAACGTCTCTAAGAAACTCGAGTCGGGATGACTGAAGCTTTAATGGTTTTAGGCCTAATTTATATATTATTATTATTATTCATTTTCTACCTGTAGCCCAATGAAGTACACTGTGTCCTTCCAAGTCTTTGGCATTGACGTCTGCACCATTGGCCAATAGCACAGCAACGAGCTGAGTGTCCCCAGCAATGACTGCCAAATGCAAAGGTGTGTGACCCTCCGCATCAGGAGCATTTACCAGTTCCGGTGCCGCCGTAGCTACGGCACCGCCAGTTCCGGCATCCATACAGTAATGCAAAGCGTTCCTGAGGGTTCTGTCTCTGAATCCAATGGTCTCGCTTTGCTCCCTTAGCAATCTTAATACTCGTATTCTGTCTGCCTGTTGGCAGGCGTGCATCAGGGGTGTCGCGCCTATTGGTAAGACTCTGAGGAATTTGGGAAAATAAAAAATGAAATTAATTTCTTTCTTTTTTCAGGTTGACCAATTTCAATTATTATACAGGGATCGAACAGATCCATTGGTACCTGTATGGCCTTTCCTGATGATGATCTTGCGCTCTTGGCACGTAAGATGTTCCTCTCGTCCAGGATGAGCCAGGATTCTTTGATACCTGACTACGACTTGGTACTGGGGTCAAAGGTGGTAACGATACATCTGCCGTTCTTTCTTGTTTTCTTACTTGGACTCTCTCGGGCTGTTTCTGTGGAATCGGCGGAGTCTTAGTGTCCATGCCCGAGTTTGCCACCGATTTTTTCTAGATCGGCTCCATCTACAAAGACACGCGAAATTTTGGACTGATATTTATTTAAATTACAGGTTTTAGGTTCGAAGGGATATCTGACACACTCACTTTCTAAAAGATTGGCCATTCTCACGGCTAATTACGGACAGATGTTTATTATCGTTAAATCAATCAGGGTCGCAACCCTTAAAACAGCGACCTCGTTCTTAAATCAAGTGAATTGGGCGCGGATGAGAATCTTTCAAGATCTTCAAGAGCCAAACTGGTCGAGCTGAGAACGAGTTGGGTGACCACGTGGTGAATTGACCTGGTCACTCGGTACCATAGAAACCGTCCACCACAACACCCGATGCCGATAAAGAATTCTAATAGCGAATCTCACGGCAAGGTCGCCACGTGTCCAATTTTTTATTTTACACCTGGACGGTTATCGTGCGTGCCTGGATCGGAAGTCTGTTTGTCTCCTTAAACGGCAGGAGGGCAGAAAGAATCAAGGGCGTCGCTGGACAGGATATCAGAAAATTAGGACAGTTTTCAAGGACTCGACGAGTCGAGTGCTCGATCGATTTCACCAAGTCAATATAACATTAATAGTTCTGTATGAATTATTTATATTAATTTACATGAGACAAATGGGCCTCGATTTTATGCTATTATAAACGAAACCTGTCTTTAATTTTTCAGTGAAAGGGTTGACAATCATAATAGTACGTGGGGAATTCAAACAGCTAAAAATATTCACCCAGGGTGTTGAGGTGGTTGCGAATCGACTGAAGACACCAGCTTGTATTATTTCCTTTTCCTTGAGAAGTCCCCCTGAAGAGACTAGTTTTGCATGGATGCAGGGGTCTTCCTCTACCAAGTGGGACAGTGCTATATGCTTTTTAAGCAGCAACGTCTACGTTCTTAGACTCAACTGCCTGTCAGCTCTCACGCTATGTCTAAAGCTCTCCCTAAAGGTCTATTTACGAACCCTTTTACACTTTGCCTTTCTTATTGCTTAGCTTATAATCTCGCCATTTTGTGCTGCTACGTTATCCATTTTTCGGACAGCGCACGGATTGGTGTTTAAAACACGTTTGATCGTTCAGAAAGATATTTGAAAATTTAAGAAAAATAATTTCAACCGTTCCACGAACAATATTATAGCGAAAACTTTAACGTTTTATTAAAATTTTTTTTTAATTTCTGTTCTCTAATTAATTTTTTTTTTAGCATTTTATTCTTATACGATATTCGATTGAACTCTTTTTTAATTTTAAGGTATTCCGGAGGAGAATCATAAACCAGACTTAATTCAGCATTCGTCACGTGGACGTTCGAAGTTGTCAGTGAAAAAATGACTCAAGTCCACGTACCAGAGTAAATGTGAAAAACACACGAGCCAAGTAATAACTACTCACACATATCGATTTCTCTTATGATAATAAGAAAAGCTAGCACCAATCTTATACGAGTACTGTCACGCCTACGTTTTTACACTCTCATACGCGTTTCTTCAGCTTTACTTGTGATTCTACTAAATCGTTTGGAGTCTTGTTTGTCTGATAGAAATCTTGTAAAACGCGGGAAATTCAATTTTCAAAATTGTCTATTCCATACGGAAAGTGAGAAGAGCAGATAAAAGTGAAAAGAGTTTTTTTTTAAATTTTAATTTAGTTTTTTTTTTAGATAAAATCATTTTTAATTGTATAGGGTCTTGGATTTTATTTTTATTAAAAATTCGGCATATATTGTCTCACGAAATAGGTGTTACATACATGAAAAGCTATTTCATCCACATAAGAAAGTTTATTCCTAGAAAGTTATCACGTATAGACATATAACATGCACCACGTGCTCGTGTTCCAACAGCTCTATGACTGGAAATCGTTATTCCATCAAATAAACCGGTACGCTCCTCTACTAGGAACGTAGGTCGTTAATGATTCATCGAGCCGTTTAATATTTCGCGTGAAAATCTTCCATGCCAAGTTCGATTACGCGGTAATAGGTAAAATCGCTGCAGAATTCGATTTTCCCATTTGGTCGGTTTTGCCGTGGTAAAGTGATTGATATCCGCAGGGAAATCCCCGTTGGAATGAACCGCCAATGAAAAGTCTGTTTAGTCGTTTGAAAATGAAGGAATAAAATTAAAATTTAATTAATCGAACGTTAGCGACGTTATAAAAAAAAAAAAAAAAATGAAAAGTGTCATCGAAGTTCGGTCCATTTATACATAGCGTGCGTATAATTAATTTTCTTTTTAATGAATAAATTATTAGCTACTTGTGCTACGGTGCCGTCGAGAGGAGTCTTACTTCTTCGAATGTTTTAGGGACTTCCCCGTTTTCCGCCATTTCCATAACGAGCGGTGTCCTGCTTCTGTGATGATCTTGAAGGCTTTCGAAGAGTACCGCCACACGAGACTCCAATCTCTCTCAGAGGGTGAAACGCTCCTTACGAGGGTGGGACGCGCACTGGCGTCCTTCTGTTAGCGTGGCGTATAAATGTAAGGGTTGCTTAGATACCATCGTTTCAGTAACGTATCTAGCTATGGTACCGGTACTTTTTTTTTGGTACTTTTCAAGCGGTTAAACTTGCTGGAATAAAATTGGATCTGTGAATATTTATTTATATGTTGATACTATTATTAAAATAGTAATTAAGCTTTTGGATTGTCACTTTATATAATTGTTTTAGTTGGTGTCAATTATTTCATTGCTGCGCTGAAATACATAATGCTATTTAATTCTTACAAGTGGGGGTATAGCTCAGTGGTAGAGCATTCGACTGCAGATCGAGAGGTCCCCGGTTCAAACCCGGGTGCCCCCTCAATTTCATTTTTTGTAATTATTTAGAAAAAATATTAAACGTAAATAAAGTTTCTCCAGACTCAACTTGATTTATAGATATAACAAATATTTGAACTGATAAGGCTAATAGAATTGTTACTAGTGTCAAATTTATTTTGAATTTTTTTTTTATTAGACTGTGATAATAAATCTTTTTGTTTTACGCACTAGGCTAGATCGTCAGCTATTTGTTCTTGATTATATATTATTAAGTAATTATTCAATATTTAAAATTGTAATGCAGTTAAGGAATTATACAACTTTTAAGTTTATTGTTCATGGCGGAACTCAAGAAAGTGTTGTAGAGACAGTTTGATATGTCAGGAGTAAATTAAGATTTTGCTCAGTATGAGATTTATCGTTTGAGGGTATCGTGCTTGTATTTATCTGGTTTATTAAAGTCTATGGACATGGAAATGTCAGTAGGCCAATACCCAGATGTCAAATTAATCAGTCGAAAAAGCGACAAGATGACTAGGAGCTTCCGCTATGGATGACGAAACATGGCGACGTGTGGCTCGAATTGTTTTTGGTCTTTCCTGTAGTAAATAATCAGGGTTTATACCCATCAAAAAACTTATTGTAAATATCTTTAACTAAGCATTAGGCTCAACGGGAATAAAGTTTCAGCACAACAGCTTCAAGCGGCAAAATGAATTACAATCATTCTGGTGCACGAAGAGGTAAGTTCAGTATTTGGTTACAGATGGTGATTAATTTTTTTCTTTAAATGATTTTGATCGTCAATTAAATCTTTAAAATATATTTATTTTATTAAGGACTATGGGATAGGATGATTTCTGACGTAGGATAGTAATTATATTACAAGTTATTGAGACGGTGCTATGTTTATTAATATCTTGCAAACTGTTGGAGAGTGAGGTTAACTTTGGGTTTTATATATCAAGTGAATAGATATCAAAGGTCGATATTTCGAGGAAAATGTGATTCTTTGGAAATAGATAAATTCATTTTATGTAGAAGAGGTTGTCGTTAGTTGATTTTTAATCTTTGCATATCGATTGCAAGGCGAATTACTTACAGGAAAGCCAAAAAGGATATTGGATCCGTCAGCTGGTCTTTCTGCGCCAGCTCCATCATCACCCCAAGGTCCATATGTGTATAATCAACAAGTTGGATCGGTAAATATTTCTTTTTATATGTAATGTAATGATGAAAATATTGCTTTACTCTATACTGAATTCGTAGATGCCTATGAATAGTGGCCCACCACCAGAATATGGATTTAATATGCCTGAGCAATCCTCACCACCGTATGGATTTAACACAGCACCTATGCCTGGATATAATCCCAATGATACTCGTACAGAAGGATTTACCACACCACAGTTTGCCACGCAGCTATTAGCGGAACCAATGGTCACGAATATGGCAGTGCAATACGGCAATGCTCTAGTTGGTTCGGGGAAGCAACAATTGGAAAAGTACGTGCCTGTAACAGCATTGAAATATTACTTTGCTGTCGACACGGATTATGTCATCGCGAAATTATCTCTTCTGTTCTTTCCATTCACGCAAAGAGTGAGTACTGTATCAGAATTAATTCTGTTTGATTAATCGCTATTATATAATAACTTTTATACGCTAAACATCCTCTATTATACTAAACAGGACTGGTCGGTGAAATATGAGCAGGATGGTCCATTGCAACCACGCTATGAAAAGAATGCTCCTGATTTGTACATTCCAACAATGGCATTCTTGACATACGTTGTAATAGCTGGTTTAGCACTTGGGACACAGGAACGTTTCACTCCGGAGCAACTAGGTATCTTGGCTAGTTCTGCACTAGCTTGGGGTATCATAGAATTAATTGTTCATACCATAACGCTTTACGTGATGAACCTAGACACAAGTCTACGGACCCTCGATCTGCTAGCTTATTGTGGTTACAAGTACGTAGGTGTGAACATTGCAGTGTTCTTATCACTAATATTTCAACGGTTGGGCTACTACGTTGTCTTGATATACTTCAGCATATCCCTAGCATTTTTTCTAATACGGTCACTGAAATTGAGAGTCATTCCAGAAGGTCATAGTTCGTATACAGCTTCTGGAAACAAGAGAAGGCTCTACTTTATTCTTTTCATTGCTGGCATTCAACCATTATTAATGTGGTGGCTATCTTTCCATTTGATTTCCTCCAAAGCTACTTAGGATATCAGAAGGCGTGCTTAAAAGGAGGATCAAAGCCTGCGTGTATTTATGTGACGAACAACTCCCATGCATTTTTATAATAAAAAAAGAAAAGAAATTCCCCATAAGCCTAAACGTACACAATTTTTCTATAAAAGTTATGCTCCTGCGTTAAATTAATTTACTACCAGAGTTTGTTTATTGCTAAGAAGTACCATAACTGCTGGTTACATTCTAAGGAGTATACAAACATCTGTACGCAATATGAATGAGTATCAATAGAAAATAATGAAAATCATTTGTGTACAATATTCAAGTATATTTTTCTTCGTTACTCAAAAACAAGCATGCAACAATTTAAAAGACAAGTATGACATCGTACAGCATAAAAAATATAGAGTGACCTAAATTATCGTTTATTTCTTAAACAACCATAATTCAACCTGTTATAACAGAATTAAGATGTTCAGCAAATCCTTCCGTTCATTCATATACTATACCTGAATAGACTGAACACGTCCGTTTAATCTGTGCCGCGTGATTCTAAATATGTAGAACATAAATCTACATATATAATTTCAATTGGTAAAGCCGAGCTGTTGATCTTGACGACACCCCATCTCGCGTGACACCGTATCCCATAAGATGTCCAGTCATTCAATGAGAGACCATCAGTCAATAATACCACTGCAAACGTTTCGAGGTAACGATAAACGTACTAAGGTATCCCGCAAAAGTTTAATCGTCAATCAACAGTACAGTTCAGACATTTTATCGAAAGTGTTAAACGAGCTGTTAACATTCAATAAAAGATGTCGCCAGCGTCGTCCTCAGCAGCCGTCATTAAGCCATTCCGAAAGGGCGCTGCAAGCGAGTATCAGAAACTCAGCCAATCAGTTAGCCGTAAGCCGCGGTGAGGTGAAGGTGTATCGTGTGTTATTGTGGGCCGAGAGGCCGAAAAATGGCGGAGCGGACGAAGGCGACGGCCGCGGCCACCCGGCCCGTTCCCATGAAGCTCTTTGCCACCTGGGAAGTCGACCGGACCCCTCCCAACTGTATACCCAGGTAAACAATCGCAGAGCTTCCTAACGATTCCTACCGGATAATCTCATTGAAGAATTCAACGTCCTAGGAAGTCGTGTCCCGCGCTCTCGGACGCCAGCGCCTTGGCGGGCATTCACACGCCCTTTTTTTATAATCGCCCGCGGTTTTTTTATCTCCTGCACTCCGTGCAGAGGACACTCGCCAACCCCACGAACTCCTCTCACCTCCGGCAACCTTTTCTTTGTCTCCTTACTTTACTCTTACACACTTTTATCTCACCTACCGCTATAATCGACGTCCACCACGTAGTTGTTCCCAACTAACGGATGCTAGCTGTCAATTCGACGTGACAGATCTTGCCGTGAACTCCCCTGTTATATATATATATATTATATATATATATATATATATATATATATATATAAACAGACAATATGCATCCTGACAGTTTCCTCGTTGCCTAGGACCTAATTTTTCTTGTATTCCGCACTCAGTGCCTGCTTAAAGAATAATCCAAGAGTATCTTTTATCTATCCACTGACTCTCGTACAGTAATTATACGATACTGCGCTGCCTGACGTAAAATTAATAATAAAATGTAGAAAAAAAAAAAATTGAACGCTGACAATCAATTTACTTTTCGTTGGCTCGGAGCTGATTGCAGGTTAACCGTACAAAAATTTATCTCCAAATTCTCCTCTAGACCTTCCTAACGTGCATCTGTCTCGCTCTTATCACTCCGATCGATTGAGTGCCGATCTCGTCAACCTGAAATTCCAGGGTTGGTCGAATTCCAAGGAACGATTTATTTTTTTTCTTTTATTCGTCGATTACCGCTATCTCAACGATCCTGATAGCGTAATCTTTTAATGTATTCAGTTGACCGATCGATAATCGTTGACACTGGAGCCATTGTCAGATAATTTATTTCATAAATGGGAAGCTCTGTCCTGGTATTTTTTTTAATTAAATGACGGTATTGCATTGATGCAATGTGTGTTCTTTTTTTTGTGTTTTCAATTTCTACATGGCTGCCATGTATAGAGTCAATTTTCAACTGTCACTTATTGGAGATTCGAATATTTAAAGTCAAATTGAACATGAAAGTGGTATTGAGTGCTGCGAATAAAACTTAATTGAACGTCTTCGTAAGAAATTATTTGTCTTGCGCGTTTGCTTTATTTGTATCGGTCTTATTTTGTCTCTAGCATCGTTAATGCGCAAAAGCCCTGTCTCGAATCAATTCGTACGTAGCAACGTCGTGAATGGTCAAAGGCGATAACAATCGTCACCCATGATTAATAACAGAGAGTGGATTCAATTTTATTGTTCTAAAATTACTTAAATTATCCTTCCCCCTGACCTGGGCAGTTTCGGCTCGCTTTGCATCGTAAAAATTAAACGTATACACTTCTGCCGTGCGTCGCGTGCCAAATTCAAAAAGAACCAAAACTTCCGCTTGTATTTATGTGGTCCGGCGATTATAATCATAATGGTAACAGCTTACAGCGGGTCAAGAGTGCAGTAAAAAGTGGCAAGATTTTGAGTTAAAAAGCAAATAAGTCAAGATATAACATAACCTCAAAAATCGAGCTAAAAATCATTAAATTCCACTTAACGAAAATGACAATAATGAATTTTAAAGTTATTCATGCCTACGGGTCAAGGTATATCTATATAGCGGATGATGGAATTTTTTAATTTTTTAAAATCACAAACTACACGTTAAATCGTGCTCAAATTTTGTTTACACCATGATACAGTTATGGCGTTATATTATATAATTTTATCTTACAATTATACTGGCTGTTATCATCTGACCACCTTGATATGCACTCTCGTCGACTGGATAACAATATTGAATACGTAAATACGAGTGATATCTTTTTATTTTAAGGTTAGGTTAAAATCTACGAAATTCCGGAAAGCATTTCATTGATTGCAAACGCGCGGGAGTTTACGTGCGTTTATTTTTGTTTCTATGAAGGCTAATTGCGTGGATAATTTAAATATATCCGAGAGGTCAAACGAGAGGAGAGAGAAGAGGAAATGCACGAGGGAGTCGGAGTTAAGAGGTTTCGTGATGACTAAGTGGCAGCAATTTGCCAAATATCGTTCCGCAGTTCTCTTGTTCCCTTTTACTCCGTTCCCTTATTCACGCTCAGAGCATTAGGTTTGCATAGCACGTTACGCGCGAATAGTTTTGCCCCTGAATCCCATAATGGCCGGTAGCCCTATTTCGGTATCGTTTCGTAGAGACAACTCAGGGTAAAATGGTCTGTTCTACAGTGGGACGACAGTTACTTTACTGTGTTCTGAAATACGATATTTGACATTCCTTTGTAGCCGGTAAATAGACCCTTGGAGTTGTAAAAATAAAATATCCTTTTTTGTCCTTTTTTTGGGGTTAGAAGGTGATTCTCTTTGTCGACAACCACGCGTTTATACGGAACGAAGGGATATCTTGGTGTTTTATAAATGTAATATCTGTAAAATGTACGTTAATCGTCGTGAAACATCCTGCTATACGAATTATCGCCATTTTCTTTTTCTTTTTTTTTACTGTAATCTGGCTATTTTGGTACGTGATGATGAAAAAAATGGTATTGCTGTAGCAATAAATTCGAGGAAATACGCTAGTCGGTTTTTTTTTTTTCATAATTTTTAGTCAGACTGTCCTGCAGGTTTCTAGGGAATTTTTTTTTATTGTGAAATCCTGACGTCATTCGGTTTCTTTTTTAAAGCGGAATCGATAAGTTCGGCGTGTGCAATTTTTGTGTGACTATTTCAATTTTTCGTTGCCACCTTCGATTTGGACGAACTCGAGGCTTTAATTGATAACATAATTTTTTGATTGTGTCTATACGGCTCAGTCGGTATCCGTTACCTACAGAGGCATCGATCGATTTACATTGTTACGAGGACTCTGTCGAGAGATCATTGACGCTCTCGAGGAGCTTGTGCGCCGAGGAGTGTGTTCGATTTCTCACCTGGAGTGGTTTGACTCTCGAGGAAGAGTAAATGGATAGACCGGCACTAGGGAGTACCTACTAGACTAGGCGGAAATAGTATTTAGCAGCTTTACGAACGCTCGCGGGACTTCCGGAAAGTCGAGACGCAGAACAGAAGGCAGCGATAACAAGAGAAAAACAAAACAATTACACAAACTTCATGCGAAATTGAAACATCGTGCTGGTCGGAATTGAACTGGATCTTCATTACGTTCCTTTTTTTTTTTTTGTTTACTCCGCACTATTCACTTTCCTATATCTCCAACGGCACGAAGCCATTACGAAATATCCATAAAGCAATATTGTTTCGAACGTATTTAATTAACCAACGACCCTGCGCACCATTGATTGTTCCGATTGCACTCCGACCCCACTGACTTTTAGGTTAGGTCGACTCGCGGGACTTGTCGAACGTCCGACGAATTCTCGTTCGATGTTCGAGGATTGTTTTCAGCGGGATATTCAAAATTTCTCTTCCTTCGCCTTGTCACTCGCATAGAATTTCTCAGTGTATATTCGTAATATGTCACGCGTAATATTTTTTCTTTTTTTTTTCTCAAAATTTCCTCTTCCTCTCTTCACTCACTTTATCCGAGTCAAAGTCAGTCGCGTCAATCGTGCGAACTAACGGACATACAGGACAGAGACAATGAGAGGGAAAGAGGACAGATATAAAGTGATAGACGAAGCCCGTCGCGAAGCTGCCATCGGTTACCGCAACAGTGACGTAACTATGGTTAAATCTGGTGCATTGCGGCTGTTTCGTGACTCTACGCGATCTCTTTCCTATATTTCAACTCCCGTTAGACATTTTCCGTATGCGGTTGCCACTTCTTGTATTTCGTATTCATGGCGCGTTCACGTCGATCGTCGAGGCGGCATGATGCGAGTCTCTTGAGTTCTTATTTATTTATTTATTTATTTTTTTCTTACGCAATGTACCTCAAACTTTTATAGGATTCGTCGACCAAAACTTCATCCGCAGGCACCCTTCTTCGGTATTCGTAAAAAAAAATTTTTTTTCAACGCCCTCCGAACTCTCTCTGGAAACTTCTTATCGCGGCGGGGGGGCTCCGCGTCAAAACAACAAGGGAGAAGACGTCTGGACAGACTGTCGGCCGTACGACACGAGAGAGAATTCTCGGGATTAATATTACGTGAGCGTCAATTGAACGAAGCGGAGAGGCTTCGTTTAACGAAAAATATTGAGTTATCGATTTTATTCGAAAAAATTCCTCAGTGACGCCTCGACGCGATCCAACGCGTGCAGACTATGACGTCGAATGCGATTTTATCGATAGAGGGGGGCAGGGGGGCAAGAATATTGTTATCCATTGTCTACGACTTGTCGTGGGAGTAATCGATATGTATTATTTGTGAATTCAATAGTCGATCGCTTATCGGAATGTAATTACTCTTGTTCTATTTCATAACGTAGCGTTATGTAATTTTTTAAATATTTTTTTTTTCTCCCTTCCCCGAGTTATTCTCGATGACACTGGATAGCGTGAGGATATTAATTTAGTACGAGTTTAAACCTGTCTGCAGATGTCTGTACTTACGCGTGTACGCACATACGTGATCACGTGTGTACATCGACGGTTGGGTGCGTGCAGACACGTATGACATATTTAAGCGTATCGAATTGCACGTGCAGTGGAAAAGTCGAGGAGAAAAAAAAAAGCCGTTAAACAAAATTGGTAGCACTGATGGAACGTACGTGCACGACTTTGCACGGGTTATTGTTAGATATTGGATATGTGCGCGTGCACGCACATAGCCAGTGTGAGCATTAACTCGAGCGCCACACGTGGACGGGGACGGTTAATGGTTTTGGTTTGAATTTTAAGTGTTTCCTATGTAGCAGGCGAGTGCGAGAGAGACGGAGATAAGTGGACTCGTACGAGTGGGAGTGAGACGGAATCGCGGTGTCTCGGTTTGACCTATGCGCGACATCGTACGTCATTGTCGAATTGACGTTTATGAAAATCTCGACAGTGCTGCCACCGTTGGTTCAATTTTTCGGAAGCGGCGAGGGAGGGAAGCAAAATTTGTTGCTATTTTCCAAAGAGAAACGGAAGTACGATGCAGGAGATTGGCGTTGAAATATCTCTTTGTTAACATCACCTATGCAGTCGACGGATACTCGTCATATCCGTATCACGAAGTGCAGTTTCCTCTTGCAGTTTGCGAAGATTTTTTTTTGTCGTCGTTTCACACGCATCGTCATTCTTCGTTCTTCGTTGTACGATGCTCGTTGGGGAAATGGGGTATTAATTTTTTTTACCTCTTTTCTTCTGTCTATGGTCTTTATGAGAATTTACATTCTTTTGGGGTCAAGGATATCTCTCGAAATTTTACTTTCCGTATCACGAGTCCCGTCGCAGTGTCTCTGTTTATTTGCATGCTAATTAGCGAGACACAACGATGCTCTTAGTAACCGACATAGAATTACGGAACGTTTTGTCCTGAGTCATGCGAAAGACTTTCGTTATTTTGTCGCGTCTCCGGTGACTCTTTTGAAGGTCGCGAAGGAGTTAATAATCGTTCGTTTGTCGGTCGTAATTATTTTTGAAATTTTCGTCACACTAAATTAATCTTCTTTGTCGGAACTGCTAATGCAACGTCGTTGCGCAGCGCTTGTTTTGACTCCGTTGGTACGAAGAGCGCACCGAGGGGCCTCTGGGTATTTTCTTTCAGTCTGGCTTCTTCTCGCTGGCTCTCGGCGACGCCGGACAGAGGGACGCCGGCAGACGCTACAAAGACGGCTCGACGACGGCACTCTCGTGACTCAATGGCTGAGAATCGAGAATGATCGATAAATCATTTACCTCGAATGCACTCGAGTATTATCGACGAGGCGGACTTCTGTTGGAAGTCACGATTGCTTTAGTTGTCGGCGTAACTTTTTTTTTCTTCTTTTTTTTTCTTTTTTCTTTTTTTCGCGTTTCAAGCGTCACCGTTATCGATTTATTTATTTCGTGAGTACGAGAAGTCACCTACGGGCGTCTGTTTCAATTGCGCCGATACGCACGAGGAGTGACTCTTCTTCGTTCGCTAAGTAACTGTACTGCGAATTGGCGCAATGCGTGACGCGTGTGAATTGGATTCTGTATCCAAGGACACTTTCTTTATTTGGGATAAAAGAGGCCTTTGTGTTCGCCATATTGGATACTCTTGACGACGAAGACGATCGGATCTGGATGACGCTCGGATATGGATGACGCTACCGGCGTTACGAGTTACGATTGGAAATATTCATTCGGCACGCATCGTCGTATCGAGCTTTTCTTTTGTCATCCGACGCGATGAGTCATCGTGTTATTGAATCTCATCTTTGTCTATGGAAATTTATTCACGCGAGTAAGTAACCCGTGTACGATATTTTCAGCTTGACGACGATCAATCTCCGATGCGTTGACATTGAATTTTGACAAATTCATTACTTATCGCTCGTAATCCGAACGGTGAAATTTTACGAAATTTTTTTTCTCCCCCGTCTTCGCCAATTATCGTGACCTCGACCGTCATACGCCAGTGGATCTGAATTTGTCGGAAAAAAAAAAACAACCTCGCAGCTGCTTACGACGCGAATCGATTCTTTGCAGTTTGCAGAAGACCACGCGACTAATATTTAACAGTAAATCATTAAAGCGCCGATGACTCAACGTGACAATGGCGCCCTGGCATCTCGAGTGCATCTGCATACGCGCATAAGCAAAAAATACTTCCTGGCTTTAAGGACACTCTGGTGTATCTATTCTCGGCCCGGTGGGACCTGCTACACGTGCCAAAAGTTTTGGACTTGAGACGTACTCGAGGAAATATGGATTATGAGAAAGACAAACACTCGCGCGTACGTCCAATAGAAATGTGCAAACTCGATAATTTCACCTGACGACCTCGCGAGTCTTTTCGATTAATTTAATAATCGGTAGATAGCGGACGCTGTTCGATCGCCTTTGGCAATTGCGTCACCGCGTCTGCGCGATCTGCTTATCATTATTAATTTCACGAATAATTTCTTTCGCTCTGCATGACTCGGAGTGCGCTTCAGAAATTTTTCTTTTTTTTTTTTTTAAGGTTGAACTTCCGCAAAGATATTCACGTGATCGTTGGTCCCTGACGTTAGGGAGGTTGCGTAACTTTGGCAAAGGAGAATCGCGTCCCGACGCGCGACGGCATCCGTCTTATTTCGAGTAGCCCCGAAGTTCGTTCGGGTCGCTCGAGGTATTACGTCAGGATCAGCTGTTGCCCAGAGTGGATGCTCTTTCGTGTATTGTCGTCTGAGTGCGCTGTTGGAGAGTGGGGAGAGGGGGGAAATAGGGGGGGGGAGTCTTTTCCCAAACCTTCACGAGGACCTTCACCTTGTACGCTTTCTGGTATCCATGACGCCAGGAAGACCCTGACGTGCACTTCGTTTCAATTTATAAATAGCATTACACGCTAAATCAGCTGATCCGGCCGCGCTGGTCGTTTATCCAGCGAAATTTATTCGTGACGGCTGGTGACTTTTTTTTTCCCCTACGCTCTCTCCAACGGAGATTGATCGTGCACGAAAATTGGGTGAATGGGTAAACGTGGGAGGTTATGTGATTTTTTTGGGAATACGATGTCAATCGTACGAGAAAAATTTTGAATATTTATAACTTTTGAAAGTTAAACGAATGATATATATATTTGTTGGGTCTGACGCTTCTCGAAATATTCGCGGGACTGTCTCTTTCCTGGTGACACGTGATTTATGTCTTTGAAACGTATATCAGATGTGAGGGAGGTTTGTTATTTATTTTTTTTTTTTTTTTTTTCATCTATTGCATTTCGAGAATTACTTGGCAGAACTCGTGCGGATTTCGCATCGCGATGCAGATTCCTCTCGTTCCTTCGGGATTCGCTTGTGAAATTGCTTATTGGATATCGACCTTGTTCGCGACCATTGAATAGGTTCACGTTGCTCTAGAATATACAGAAAAGGATCCGGTATGCGGTATATTTATGTTATCTATTTTTTCTCTTTTACGCAACCCGTCGAATTTTTTTTTTTTTTCGAAAAGATTCTAAGTCCGAAGCTCGCGAATGATTTTGCAAAATTTTCTTTTTTTCTTCGTCCGCAACGAATCCAGGATTATTACTTGGGGTCAGCACGATCGTGCTCAAATCACGACATCGAGGGCAGCCACCCGAATTAAAGGGGAACAAGATCCGGGCAAGGTGCTAAGTGTCTCTACCGGAAGTGTAAGGCGCATTGGTGGGTAGTTTCGTTCCAGATGGCGCCAGGGGTTCAGTTTGAGCTTTCGTGACATTCAAAACAATAGTCACTCTCGCCAGAGAGGCTTATACAATTCATTCCCCATTGCCCGTGGGGAAGTAGAAGAAAAAAAATTCAAATTTATTCCGATCTTCAATCAGATTAATTCTAATGACAGGTAATACACGATTCGAGTAATTTAACGATCTACCAAATTGATCCGTTTATTCAGCCGCGCATAACAATGTTAATTCGGATGTATTTATAGGTTAGAGTGAAAGTCACGATGGCATCAGGGTTCGTCCGGCAACCTATAGCTTCCTGGGCCGTAGAAGACCCAGAGGAATCGATTTCGACGTGAAATTTTAATTCGTATCCTCCTTATCCGTGCGCCTTATCGCACTTAGTTGCCCCCCTTCGCCCTAGGTTCTCAATACCCGCCTCGTGCAGCCACGGCGGTATCGTCCGATCGCGTTTTGTCCGACGTCGCGACGTCCCACGTCGCCGCTGCTCCAGGATCGATTCCTACGATTCTATCTAACCGAGTACGAGGCACGAGGATTCACAGTACGGACACTGTCGTATTTATTATTTTTCACTCTCGAATATATTACTCAAGCCGAAGTTAAACTTTGGATCTTTGTCTTGATCTTTTATTTTGTCATTTATTCATTTAATTTTTTAATACGTATATTCGTAGCGGTAGCTTCCCTCTCTTGTGCCATGCAGATCCTAAAAATCTTGTTAATTCATGCTTTTGTTTCTCGTAATTTATGTCAAATGCTCTTCGCCAGGTAGAACGAGATGGAATACTTTCAGAGAAAGAGGTAAATTAGAGGGTCACCTCTGCGACGTATTTCTACAGCTTGAAGACACTGTGTGTGTATATATATATATGCACGCAGTATGTATATGGTATTGTCAGCTTTGAAAGCAGAGCTCCTAAAGGCAGACTCGCAATGCTCTTTACGTTCTACTTATTCCTCGATACACATCCTCGGCTCTCGGATTTCCGTTCGTTCTCTCAGGGCCGTTTCTACAAAGCGTAGGTGCAAGATCTCAGGAAAGTATTACGAAGAAGTAGGAAGTACGCAAACACCCTACGGATATTTCATGGACGTCGGATACTTTCGTTTTTATATATATATATATATCCTGTTCAGGATGCAGAGAACAATAGACTTTCCGGGTGATCCGCATCAAAAATCCGTGCCGATGATTTCAGGATTAAAGTCATCTTCCGGCCTTCGGTGTTCCTCCGGGGTGTTGATACGGGGATGTGGTGGTTGAGTACGGATACGATGGTGGGGACTGGGATTCACAGTGGGGGATTCCCCTGGTAACCTCCCCACTCGAGCGACGGACCCTCATTCATCAGTCGACCACGCTAGGTGATTCATGTTGGTCGCAGGCGTTACGTTTCAGCTCCTCCCACGGCTGTTTTGTTCAACGTCGGGCTGGAACCACGGAACCCGTAGTAGCCAACCCCAAGCCTGAATGTATCGATTCAATGTCACCGACCGACCTCTCGCACCCTACTTGAACAGAGCGAGGGCCGCAGCTACCTCTTGTACCGTCGAGGGCTCTTCTTTCGAATACGGTCCTCGTCTGCTGGGAACGCGTTTCCTGGTGACGGACGGTGCTTCAGGGCAATTGTTTTCATTGGGATGTCTGTCGGATGGAATTTATTTATTGTAAAATTATTCATGATTGGCTGCTGATAGTTAAATTTAATTCGGTTACATTCAATTCTTTTTATATTTTCAAAGTAAAGTGTTGCAAAAACATCAATGTTTTGCATATGGATTTTATGGAAATTCCAAGAGGGGTTCACGATAGAAAAATTGTACAATACTGGGTTAATTTGAATTTGATTTTTTTTTTTAGTATTGCGACGTCCAGGGTGAATTTTTGTAATCGGTCCAAACTGAATCTGAAAGAGTCAACGATTCCAGGGTACCGGAATTCCTCGTCCCGTCCCTGAGCTACTCTCAGTAAAGAAACACCAGCGATCCTTCATTTTCTAGAGGGTTACGCGTCTGGGTTTATGCGCGGAGCTACTCCTTGGTGGTTGATTAGAGAGAAAGAGAAGAGAGATAAGACATGACCTTAACGAACTTTTATTAACGCTTTTCGATCTGCGCCGTATCCTTCTCCTCGTACTGCTTCATAATTCCGGTATCTGCTTCAGCGCCTGGAAGCTCTCCAAGCTCGATAAATAAATTCCGAGGCCACGTCCGAGGTCACCCAGAACGGATCCAATCTGACTCTCCTATAGAGTTTATTTGGCCTAAATTCAGACCCACCGAAACCCCCGTCGATAATTTCCGCGTTGCGAAATGAAGACGTCCTTAGCTTAACCAGGCACGAATCTGAGGAAGCTTCCTCGGAGACGTTTCTTTTTATTCACAGTACGAGGCTTGTTGCTTGTCCACGATAACGACGGCAAACTACAGCTTTACTCGTACCAGAGCCAATTACCCTGAAGAGGCACGCAATCTAGTTCAGCAGCAATTTAGCACCCGTTTCGTTTCCACCTACGGCGTCGTGGTTGTCTGCCTGCCGACCTAACCTGACCTCTTGTCGACGGGAACGATAAGTGCGTTACCGATAATGCACCCAATATGCATAATGGGGAAAAGGCCTCTTGATCAGCATCCCCCATCTGTATCTCAATGGCTCATTGCCACCCGAGCTAATTTGCGACATCAAACACCAGGACCCCTCGTTGGTTGACTTTCTGAACACTTCTACGCTGTAAACAGCGTTCTTTATGGTTTAGCCAATCCAACAACTTGGTTCGGCTAACTTCAGGCTGATGGATGTGTGGGTTTAATGGATTTAGTTTATTGCTAGGGTTACGTTGCTGTACGCTCGGGACCAGGTCGTCCGAGTCTACTTGGACTACGAGTATCTGTGACCATAAATAGACCTTAAGCGTGGGCACCTGTGTATTACTATATGTGTGGCGTGTTACCTGGCTACCGGTAGTCACACACCACCTGCAGTTATGTCCACAAGGGTTATGTTTAGTCGCCGCCTCCCCGCAACGGGGGTGGGATCCATAAATAAAAATAACAACCACCTTGTTCCCTTTGGCGCGAGGGTCCCCATGGGCGCACCGGGGAAACTCCTTCTCCAAACCCACCACCCCCTGATGTCGCCCTTGAGGGCTGTCTTATAGATTTTTATATTACAGTCGTAGCAAATTGCCTAGGGTTACCTGCTGGGCTATTTTTACATCTAAGGGTGATCGACACTTGTCACTTGATATACTTCTGTTCGATGGTAGTGTAGGAATCAATGTTCTTTGTTTAATAGTTTATTATTCTCATTTCATGTTCTTTCTTATGCAATGACGTTGTGTTGATTGTATTTTGAAGCTTTTTATCATTTATTATCTTGTCTTTACTTTCTAGACTCTGCTCCCTCACACTCAGTCGATTGGTTCTTCTTCGACCTCTGGGCTCTGATCTGGCTTCCATCAGTGTCGCTGTCAAGATGCAAAGCTCCAAGAGAACTTTACGTTCGAACGAAATGGCCGTACCGCCTGGCGGGATGCTGGATACTGAACTGGAGCTTCAGTTTGCATTGCAGTATCCTCACTTTCTTAAGAGGGATGGTAACAAACTGCTTGTTCTACTTCAAAGACGAAAAAGATATAAGAATCGGACTATGCTGGGCTACAAGACCTTGGCAGAGGGTGTCATCAATATGGCTCAGGTAAGACGACGTTTTTAATGTATCTTTGAATTGACTCTAACAAGGTATGTCTGTCTTTGGTAGGTTCTTCAGAAACAAATGGATCTAGAATTGGAATTGGTGTCTGACAAGGCTGAGAAATACGGTGGCCACTCCGTCGTTCTAGCCCGGGTTAGTGTAGTGGCACTCAGTTCCCAACCTGTCGATCACGACAAGAGGCTCATGAACGATCCGAATGAGAGACTGGGAGCTGAGTTCAGTGACGAGGAGGAGGAGTTCAGTTCTGAAGGAGAAGCTGAGGGTAGTGACAGCGAACCCACCCTTGAGGTACACAGGCGAAAAAGTCGTGGAAAGATTCCAACGAACGCCAGGGTGTGTACAGATAAGAAGAATCTTTTAGATTCACTTCGCAGCTTGACTAATATACTTAAAAAAATTTTGTTCGGTCTGTCTCCCCTTGTCAAAATAAATTGTTGTGTGCTTTCAGCAAAGAAACTTGAAGCAGAAATTCATTGCTCTGCTGAAACGGTTTAGGGTCTCCGAAGAGTTGGAACATGATCAGGAAGAGATCGGACAGAAGTTATCTGGTGAGTGTAACAGTCTTCGCAGCTGCTGCGAGCTCAGTCCTTGCACATGTTTGTCATTAATAATTCACTCCAGGTGGAGACATGGAGATCGAAGAACTTTTTGATGAGCTCGAAGACTTGTCGGACAGTGGTCCAGAATTGGACACAATGTCTGTAAGCAGTACACCAAAACCATCTTTACGACCATTCTTCAGCTCTAGTCGATCCTTACTGGCGCCACCTCATGCCGGTAAGTTCGGCTGTTAAACCTTTAACGGTATCTTTGTAGAATTTGAGGCACGTTAAAAAGCCCAGGCTGCCATTCATTATCTTCTCGAACATCGCAATCGACTACTGTCGCCAAGAAGAGACAAGGCGTGTCGCAAGTAGCTCACTACTGACGCACATTACAGGATCCGCCATGCATCCAAATTCAATGTCGTTATCCAACTCCATTCAAGTGTCGATTGACACAATTGTCGAATTGAATTTAAATCTACTTTAAATTAAACTTTGGTTCCTTGAATACACGTCATGGTCGAGTTGCCTGTGAAATCTTGTATCCTCACAGTGTAATGTCAGTGAAAACGCACTTTTTACAAGTCAAAATGTCAATGTCAAAAATGACTGTAACAACAGTTCATGCAACTTTGACAGTTGTAACGCTGAAAAGTTTGCAAAGGGTGCGTCTTTGACATTTTATCATATCACACACCGCCCATGCTGTTGACGTCTATTGGGATGAGCAGCATGACGAGTACCTTGATTATTGAACAAATTTGTTTAGGAAGTTGAATTAGGACGTTGTTACTGTCTGAAGTAATACGGCACGAGGAATTTGGCGTCGTGGAGAATTGGCAGATCTAACTTCGTTCCTATTCTATACTAACGACCAATTCAAGGTTATTCTATACGTATGTATACTGGCTGTCTGACTGTACGTCAATTTCACCGTCTGTCCGTCCGTTAATCCTATATTCGTATCTACGTATCAAACTGTCTGTTTGCCTCTTCATCTACTATACATTTCGTTAGTTCGACGAAGCCCAAGACTTATCGATCTGCATAACCAATTCTCCTCGTCGTCGACTACCCGGAAGTTCGCGTGCGTTTGTCACGAGTAATACTTGTTTATAATATGTGCTCTGGCTTATGCTATGTTTTGTTATTGTATCGCATCGTTATTTATCATTAAGTTAACAATCGGTTGTTACACGTTTACGACGGCGCAATCGTACCTGCGTTCAGTTACATTTAATAACGTAGCCATTTATTGATTTAGCGAACGGCCAATGGACAAAAGCGACTTTTATTTATATTATTTACGATGCAACGACACCGGCTTTACACCGGAAGCCCATTCTGTTGCGCTTCGCGACTTCACGATCTTCCCTTACACGTAGTCTCAATGTCTTCGGTAAGACTCGCGTAAATGGATCACGGGGATTAACTTGTCTCTTAACTCGTGACAGGAAAATCAACGTCAGTCGCTTCGCTTATCTCAACGTTTATCAACAGAGTTGCGCGATCATTGTATCTGCCGTTGTTAAATAATGGCGCAACCCACGTCAGTCACTCTTCCTTCCGCGTTTACTGCTTCGATCGCATTATCGTCTTACAAATCTGATGCTGAAAATTATAAAACTCCGTCCGGCATTACTTTTTCCAATATCGATACTCTCGTCGACCTGTTAAAGTCGCTTTTTCGTTCCAGTGTATATACGTTACAGTATACATATTTTGGTCGTTCCCTAATTCTAATCTATACGTTCATTTTTTATGATCATGTCGAAGAGAGTGGTCAGGTGGCTGACCATTCTAGTACTATACGTTGTATCTCGTCGCCTATCAGAATTCAGAACCAATAACTAAGTGGAAGTCTGGTGGGTTGGCTTTGCACTGTTGCATGGTACGATTCGATAGTAGTAACCGGCCAGGAGCAAGGACTGAACTCGTCTTCGACCTTAAGCCAACTACCGTCAGGTCAGCCTGTTAAGGAGAAATCACGTATCGGGCACACTACACCAGGTACGTAGGGGGATCATTGTTATTTTTTCTTTTTTCTCGTAAAAATACTTTTATCATCCCTCGGTCGGTTTTGTAACTCTTGCCAGGAGATACGCCTGACCTCGTTTCTTAACACTGGGACTCTGGCGAGCATGATTGGTTAGACGTGGAATGATAAAGAGAAATAATATCAAAGATACAAAAAAAAAAAGGACACAGCATGTGGTTTTCGATATTCGACGCGTCTCTCAAGCTACCGGGTGTACCCATAAGTAATGTGCTTTTTTTTT
>JARQSU010000329.1:325030-342243 GCA_030142265.1 Calameuta filiformis
CAGTTTTGTTACTTGTTATCATTGTTTTTTCTGTATCACCAACACTGCTCTTACTTTTTACTAATTCACTTCAATTCGAATCATCCTCGTGTCTCGATCCTCGATTTCGCGACTGGATCTCCCTTCCTCTCTTACGTTAATTATCTTTCGATTCGTTGGATCATAGTATCTCTGATTTAACATTAATTTTGTAGATTTTAGAAGATACTCCAGCGCTTGAATTGATCTAGTCGACTGCAGCTTGGCATTGCCGTATAAAACTCTTTGTGACGAGGAACGCTTTCTTAGAGGACGTATTGACATTAAATTAGCTGCGTAAGATCTCGTACAGCATCCAAGCTTGTCGACTGTACCAGGTGGACGCTTAGACTTCACAAGGGCGACGTTTGAGCACCGGGTTCTATGACACTACGGAGATGAATCCGCACGATAAAGGAACCGCAGAAAGAATTTTTCTATCGTCGACGTAACAGTCATCAGGATTATCAGTTTCGTTAAGGCTGACATTGCTTGCTCGATCCTAACGCCAGTAATTAGTGAGTTTTTGAAAAATCCAAGCAGACTCTGGATTTATGCATTCAGAAAGAACCCGTAGTCCATCGATGAAAATGGTCCATGTACCTTCGTCTAAGTCACAAATGGTGTCTAGTTTTTTTTTTTTAATTTCCTCAATAAACTGCTGCTTCCTCTCCGAAGGACAGAACACTGAATCTTGTAAAATCTGGTGAAAATAAATTCTTTATCTCGCTTACGAGTGTTCTTGTATAGTTATTTCAATTTTGTGATTTTACATTTTTTTTCTCTTTTTTAAAGACAAATCACTCGTTCGGGAGTTGTATGGCTTTTAGTACGCTTGACATTGCGAAGCTTTTAGCTTTGATATTTTTAAGTTATGTAATTTTTTTTTTGTCACTATTTCTCCATCTCTTCATTGCTCTGTTGGTTCCTTCGTCTCTGTCTCTCACGCTCATTCGAACAACTTTAACGAGCTTGCAGTGTTATCAGTGCTTCTGTATCTAAACCGTAACCCTTTCGCATAAAACCTCGTTTTCTCTTACTTTCTGTCTTACTGTCAGCTGAAGTCTCTATCTCTCTCTGCTACCTATGTACGTACGTATCTCTTTACACTAGATATGAATTGTCTACTATTAACCGTCTATCCGCCTATCTTCTCTGATCTGTGGCCTTAAATCTGTCGTCCTTATCCCACTGGGTTACCGAGTTCCGCTTAGCTGCTAGTTGTTGTCCAAGAAATGTCTAAACGAGCCCGAGTACACACGACACTAGCGAGCAAGACTAACCACCAAGTGCAGGTGTCCTTAAGATGACTTTGCAGTTACACCGTTAAGAGTCGTCCAGGACGATTCCTCCCGGTAAAATAATGTGCATATGCTCCGAGGATGACTCCTGGCTCTGTCACTTTGAATGCTTCACGTGAACCTTCTGATCTTGTATCTCCGTGTTCTTTCGAAGTCTCGCCAAGTCCGCCAGTTGACTATGGATAAGGCTGTGCCGCGTCGATTTTCTATTTCCGGAAGTAACGCAGTACCGTTGCAGAACGTGGCGTGGACAGGCTAAGCGATGACAGCTCGAGGAGAGCCGACAGCGACTCCCATCCCGAGAACTGGACCGATCACGAAGCTAATGATCCTCCGAACACCGTCGCCGGATCGCCGCCGAAGTCCGAACATCCCAGCAAGAGCGAGAATGCCGATAGGCGGAGCAGACTCTTCGCCAGGGACAGAGGAACGCCAGGAAGCAACAAGTCCAAGAAGCACAGTCTCTCCGTGGACCTGAAACCAGCTGCGGATTTAAATAGCTCCGAGGTAAGCGATCGAACGATTGATTGACGGTTGATCGATTGATCGGAAAGATGATTGCACTCACTGGGACACTTTATTCTAGCCGAGGAAGGCGCTGGTCGAGCAGCTTGGCAGAGTCTTGCCGGACGACAGTCTACCGGAGTCCGTTGCTCTAGTTTCACTGAGCGATCCTGGTGGCGCTGTCTTGGCCGCTAGACTTCAGGAACGCAATCATCGCGTCTTGACCACGGCTTCGCCGGCCGACATACGCGCTACCTTCACCTGTCTCGTGGCTCGTATTCAAAAATTGTAAAAAAAAAATTTTTTTTTGAAACTTGCTCCTAGCTCGCTGATCGATCCTTTGATCGGTGCTGTTAAAATGTTACCTTCGCAGTTGCAACAGCTCGGCAAAACCACCAGCACCCATCAAGGTCGTCATCGCCGGCGGGGATGGTTTCGTCAATGCCGTACTGAGACACTACGTTGACCTGCTCAGCTTCAGACCACCCGACTGGCAAAATTATCTAAGGTTCCTGGTGGTACCGCTCGGATCTAATACGTTGTCTAAATATCTTGGATCTCTGGACACTAAGTACTCCATGCTGTTTGGGGATGAATGGAAGGAATTGCTTGAGAGGGAAGGTGGTGGCGCCAGCGAAGGTGCCGCCAGAGTATCGGAATACTTGGCTTCGGCCGGTCCCACTCTGTCCTTGCCCATAGCCGAAGCCATGGTCACCTACAGGTAACGGTAGCTCCGTAGACTTTCACTCAGGGGGTCGTTCCTGGGGGAAGAGTGTCTCTAATTATTTTGTAATCCTCAGGGAAACGGACGACAGTAGTCAAATATTCATCCCATTCGTCAACGACGTACGCGTCGGTTGTCCGGATAGCAGCGCCTCCGCTTCTGTCGACCTGGAGGAGAGCAGCGTGTTGATGTCAGGCTCTCCGCCATCTTTACCACCGCCAGGGCTTCCACTTCCGCCGCCGGGTAGACTGACGCCTCCCAGCAGTCCCAACGTCGGTCAGCCTAGAGAAGGCTGGGAACCCGTTGAACTGCAACTCGATTACTGGAGCAAACCAGCCTTGGGCGAGAAGGGCAAGAGTACCTTGAGACAAGCCTTCAGGGCGTTACACGTTCAGAGACTACCTTCGTTGGGCGAGACTCCTGGACATCACTTGTCCATGACTTACACGACTAAGGAGAAGAAGCAGAAAAGTAATTTAATTTTTACTTTATTATTCGCTTATCTTTCGTCCCAATTCATTGTCGTCCCTCGTTCCAGTAATGAGGCTGGGCAAGAAGAAGGAGAAGGAAAAGGAAAACGAGCCAAAGAGTCAAACCGTAGATGGCGTCACGCGTCTCATATGTTCAGCGAAAACTCACAACATTCCATTAAGAGGTAAAACCAATAATCTCTCTTAGCTTATCAGCTAATGTAATTATTTTCGATCCTCGTTCATTGTTACTGGGGTTTTTTTTTTCTCTGATTACAGTGAGCATCGACGGAACCGAATGGTACGGCGTGAAATTCTTCCAACTATCGGCCCAATGGCAAACGCACATCAAAACGTTTCCAGTGGCCCTGTTGGTTTACAATTCCCAGCAGCAAACCCCAAATCTAACTTGAACTTCCTTTGCTTGCACATCGATTCGAATGATTTGTCATTCATTCGCGTATCTGGTATTTATTATTATTTAGTACGTTTGACATACCATTGCCACGTAGAGATAAGTGCACGGGAAACGACGATAAAATTGGAGCAGTCGAAAAGCTGCAGGGATTTTTTTATGATTGTTGAAATTTGTTGTTTCTTCTTTTTTTTAAAAAAAAAAAGAAAAAAGAATATTCCATACATTTACAAACGGAATGTATTATCCTTTAGGACAAGCATGATTATTGAGAAAACTCTAACTAGCAGTCACTTGACTATTCGTATCTGGGCTTGCTCTTGGTAGAGTTAACGAATAACTGATCGAATTTATTTTATTTTCATACTCGTCTGACAAGTATATAATTTGTATAGTTTTATTATTTTTTTTTTGCCAGTTCAAACAGATCCTATCTTAATGCTGTGCTGTATATGTAAATACTTCTTATCAATACTTCACTTGACGGTTCTGTCAAGTGACTAAATGCTAACCGCGAGTAATTCTTCTTATCGGATTTGCGATTTCTATTTGTGCATCGTTTAATTTCACTGGCACTTTATGCTAATCTTATCCGTGTGCAATATTACGAGTCAGTTGGAATTTATTTTTGCAAAAGTCATCGCGCGACCGTTGAGAATATTATTGCTCGTTCGAACAATATACTATCGCTGCGTACATTAGCGTGACCACACACACGGTAACGATGTCTCTTCCAAAATCGTTCAAAATTTTAATCATTTTTTTTTCTGGGTCATTGTCACTGTTTTATGGTAGGTAGGCAATAAGATTCTGTCACGAAGTTTCCGTTTTATAGGTTAGGTCGTGTCGCGCGAGAGAAATGCTCATAGGGCGAGTGCCGATGGGTTAAGAAATGTTTTTTTTTTTTGGAGGAACAGGAGGAACAATATGTTCATCTAAAGGAAAAGACGTAACAGATGAAAAGTCATTAGAACTTCATTTTATTTTTATTATCTTCACTAGGGAAAATACACGTAAATATTTGAGAGGTTAGGAAAAGAAGTAGGCTATCCTTACGTCATAGGAAAAATGACGACGGTTTGATAAGGAGACGGCGGGTGACGACGTAGAATTGCCTTAAAAAATGGCAATAATGCCGATTGAGCATTGATTAATGACTGTGCTGTTACGTTCGTCATATTTTAACAAAGAATGCCGCCTCCTTTGACCGTTATTTCATATTGTTTGAATTTCTTCATTTGGCATATTTTTTTTTGGTTATTCATCGATAAAGTGGCATCCCTTATTCCAGAGCTGTGGAATATCGCTTGTAACGAGATATTTCCGTCATTGTCCTCCCTGTGTAACGGGTTTATATGCGTTTTCACTAGGATGACCCTAAACGGTAGTTTAGTTTGTAATGTAAATTTTGACTTCCTCCACTTTTGGATTTTTAGCGTTTCGACGTAACGGATCTACGTGGATTCGTTATGTAACACGTGACGTAGCTGTCGCGACTGACTGCCTAATGCCAAATTCAGAAGAGAGCCTGTTTCGTTTTATCCAAAAAATTGTTTGATTAAAGTTTTCTATCCAGAGACGGGCGTCCCTTTCATTGATATAACGAGAGACTAGCAATTTTATCCCATTGAACTGTAGTTCAAGTATGATAAAAGACGCGTACAGTCTCCTCACTTTTTTTTTAGTTTATTCTTATTAATTTACTAGTCTCTACTTAGTTTCTTGGCAATGATCAATGGTGCTGTACGCATAGTCTATTATTTTTTACATTTTCTATATTTGTATCTGCGCAGAAAGGCCAAAGAAATTGAGAACAAATGTCTGAAATTGAAATCAGTGAACTTTTTCTATGATTAATTAATAGTTTGACCTTGCGAGACATTCGACTATTCACCATCGATCAAGAACTCCTGATATTCAGAAAGACAAAATTTTTTCTTAATATCATTGCTTACGTCAGTACCACTATATTTTCCAGCTACTGAATGCACTGGCATTCTTCCATCACAAAAATACTCCATTACCATTCTACGTAGCAAGATTACAATTTTTCTTGACTTACTTTCCTTCGGCTGGTCCACCTGAAAATTTGATACTTGCGAAGTTGCCATTGCTCAGCCAATTATTATGTACGTAACACGTTTCTTTTTAAATTAACGTTTTCCTCTACCTCTTCATTCTTCTCTCCTTAATGATTCATTAACGACTGATACGTTCAACGTGAACTTGCAATACCAATGTCAAAAACAGTTTTGCCAGTAATCAGTATTTCTCGAAAGGAGATTTAGTTGAAAACCCATTTTCTATGTTCCACCGTAGCACTTAATTAAGCCTAATATTAATTTCACCATAAGTTCCTCCGTTGTGTTAATCTTTGAGTCGCAATAATTAATAGTTCTCACGTTTCCCTCACTGTAAATTCAGCCACCAGCGACTTGAAGTCCGCACATAAACACCGCACGTTTGACACGAGTCGATGGCGCCTAGGATTGTCCAATTATAAGACGCCCCAAAAATAATGCTCATAAAACCGTGCGACAATTTATTCTCGAGCTAAAAGAAAAACTGTTCAACACATTGCGAATATCGCAATGAACTTCTAACCTTTTCGCGTTCTTCAATAACATCGCGTGCGTATTCGCCCTTAGGAACGAAGCGTCGGCTGTCGTGGCGATGGCAGTCAAAGATCCTTTTGCTATCCTTCAAACTCGTAACCGCCCCGTATCAACTGTTTCTATCTGCGCCAATTTCACAACCGAGACTAAATAAAAGATAATGAGATGTGTAAAAAAAAACTCACGAAGATGGACGACTTCGAAAAATCTAGTCAGGATATAATGTGGAATGAGATATACGGAAAGCTTCCTTAAAAATGCTCCTCTTCGTTGCTGATACTTTTCTTGCCGAAGGAAAACACCGTTTGGTAAATATTAACAATCTGTTTTAATATTTCTTGTCGTTGATTTACGGTATATTATCTGTCAATCGTTGTGTAACGCGTACCGAGAGCATTTACTCGAGTAGAGACGAAGAATTTTATTTGAATAAAGAAAACAAAGAACAAGAACGGATTAAAGTAACGTAACAGTCACGTTAACGTGATACGCACAGCAATTTTATTATTGCCCGCGAATTTTGCCCATTTTTCAATTTCAGCTCTGCGTTGCTGTTGACTATTGGCACGTTTTTATTCCTATTTATATATATATATAAATAAATATATATAAATATATAAGTCGCCCTTGGGCGATTATCGAGGAAATTCGCGAGGCGTTTTTTCTAATGTACAGTAAGTTTTATTCGACCGGGGGGCTCAGAAGAAAAATAGAGCCCAAGCTCAAGGCTTACAATAATTAAAAAAAAAAGCGTCAATGAATAAATATAAATGGACGGCAGATATTTTGAGGCGACTCCTTTGAACGCAAGAAAAGGGAAGGAAAGGAGGAAGCGAGGTTTAAGGGTAAATATGAATTTAAAAAAAGGCATCGTTCAACGGACACGAGGAATTAATAGAATATGGTATCTGATTGTTTTATGGGACTTACAATTAGACGTCTTTATTCTGCTTTGTAAAGGGATGTCTATTCTGTGAGTGTAAATATACAATTATTATAATGTACTGTCAATGAAATTAGAGAGTTCAATTAAAAAGGCTGTGAGCGCTAATTACTGGACTGCAAAGACGTGCTTGCACTCGATTAAAATCGCTCAAAGGGAATAATTTTCATCCGACCATATTCTTTACCTGTTTCTCTTAATTTTACATTTACGTGAGATTTATCTCGCGTATCGCCTCCTCTTCATACTGTGCATCCTCGTGAATGTTTTTCTTTCTTTTTTTTTTTTTTTTTTTACTAAATTATCTCGCGCACAACAATAAGCGATTCCATCCTAAATTCTGTATGACGTAAAGAGAATTTTTATTTGACAGCAACTACGGCTCTCGCATATCTTGAAATAATGAATTATTAGGACACGGTGGATAAAGGTTGATTAAAAAATGTTGACGCTTGATACAAAGAGGGAAGTGAAAATTTTAGGAAAAATAAAGAGAGAGAGAGAGAGAGAGAGAGAGAGAGAGAGAGGCAAATGAGCAAATTGTAAAAATAATTGGAAATTTTTGAAGTTCGATCCAATAGAAAAAGAAAATAATTCTTAAAGGTGAAGTAAGAAAGTTGCGGATTCGAAAGGGTTGAAGTAGATAGAGAGAAAAGCCTTTTCTAATTGAACGCCCGAATTGTTGATATAATAAATATTAAATACCTATATGTGATATATACTATTAAACGTAATATTCGGATATATAGGATATTATTGTTATTATTCGGTAGGAATAAAAAGCTGTCTTGTGCCCTGGACTCAATGAAGTTCTCGATCCCAATCGAATTAACATGTAAATAAATATTGTAAAATGCAAGAGAAAATGGCGGTATCCGTTAACGAAATTTAAGAGTTAAAAACAAAAAAAAATCTAACGTCATCGTCTGTAACGGATATTTTTTTTCTGTGTGAGAATCATCGTCGTTTCCAATGTTCCGTCGTGACTCTCGTGTGAACGAGATGTATTTTAATGATTCTCTCCTGTCTCTCTTTCTCTGTTGATGTTCTGTCTTCGTCGGTGAATCTTTGTTGATTTTTGCGAATATCTGTTAAGGACAACGCGAAACGTAACGCGATGGGACTTTTTTGGTCCGATCGGCATGCAGATCGAAAACTCGGGGCACAAGCGGACGCAATTGAGTAATAATTAGAGGTTAGAAAAGAAAAATGAAGAAGCGGGGAGATTTAAAAAATCTTTAACCGTACGACTTAGACGAAGTAAGTAAGCAACAATAAGTAAACGGCTAAGGATTAAAAAAAAATGATAAAACGAAATATGTTGTTGATGTTTGTAAGCTTGAAATATAAATGTAACGCATTTTTTTTCTCAGTATTTCGTTACAAGACCCAACATTGTTTTTTTAACGTAATCCTTCGTTCTATATATATATATATAGTAGAATATATGACATATATGGCTGTCAAATTTTGTATGTGACAAAAATGAGGTAAATACGCGTCATTTAATGTCATTGAGGTTTCATAAGATGTGCGTTTTTCAGTTTAAACAAAAAATACGTAAGACAAGCAGCTAGATTTTATTTTTCTTGGCACTACATTTATTTATCTTCGAACGTTCAATCGCGTTTAACAAAATTAGTTACATCAGACGAATCATTTGATGCTATTCGTAATTAATGTAGATTTTTTTTTTTTTTTTTCTTTGACAGTGTTCCATGCGAATTGCGCGAATTTGATTATTTTCATACGCATTATAAAAGATTTATAGTTTAGGAAGACGCATTGTGGATTACAGTAGCGCTCGATCGGCAGAAAATGATTGAGTATGCTTGAAATAATATTTGACTCTGAACAATTTTTTTAATATGGTTTTCAATGATGATTCTTTTTATTGACCGCCTCTCGCAGCCTATAGCTTGTCTTTTGACGATAAAAAAAGAATTTTCGATTTACAGTAATTGCGGAGCAAGCAACAGTCCGAGGAAGAAGCTGGCAAAGGTTATCCTAAGTGTATCGCTGAGAAAAATTTGATCTTAATTAACGTTAGACTATAATATTTGTCATCTAGACATATCGTTAGAAATTAATGCGACGCTTCTTACGGCACTTGGGTACAATTTATTTTTGTTCACGTCCTTTAATTTTATTTGGTTAAAGCCATTCTCGATCGATCTACAAATTGATAACATAAATTAAATAACTAACGTGTGTGTGTGTATATATATATATATAATTTTTCTTTTCTCTTTGATCTGCAGCTTTCGCACGGAATGCATTCCTGATGCATAATTAAAAGGATTCGCCTAACTTACCTAAGACATTTGTTTTCCTTCAATAACGCATCAACGAAAGCTCCTACGGCGATCGTAATAAATGGAGTGTAACAAATTAATTAAAAAAAAAAAAAAAAGAGTCTTCGCTAGAATTCATGAAATTACATACGCATTGCTTTCAAAACCAACTTGACTCAATATTTAATTGCACAATTTGCTTTTTCTTCTTTTCTTCCCCTCTTTCAATTCTCTAGACGCAATTACCTCAATAGGAGATGAATAAGGTTACGTCACTATTAATTAAACGATAATTACATTTCTTTGAGACGCGATGCGGTCGCGGCTCCTGTCGCTCGTATTAAAAAAAAAACCATATAAATTAATTAAATTAATTGTATGGCACTTGTGCATAAAGCCCGTCGCGCACTCGTTAAAAAGTCGCACGGTACAGATCATTAAAAGAAAAATGTAATTATAATTTTAAAAAATCCTCATCCTCACGCGATCCTCGATAATTTCATATCAATTATCAGGGATCGCTTTTGAAAGCAATACAATTGTCGCTGGTATTACATGTAACAATTGACATTGTCTTATCTATGCACTTGTTAGAGGGGGGTGGCGGCGGCGGAAAGGGGCGGACATATCAATTCAAATTCGATCCAATTGATTTAGTCAAATTATCAATTAAAACGTGCACTGTTCTCTCGCGTTCAATTCTTGATATGTAATGCCAGCATGAAAGAGGAACGACATATTATGACTGAAAACCTACCGCATCTCGCTTTAATCAATGTACAATAGATAGGTCCTTAAGTTGTTGTCTTTTAATTCAGCTAACGGATCTTGTTCGTTATTACTGTTACGAGGAACATTCATAATTCCCGTCTCTCCAGAGTTGTTGATAGTTTTTAGTTACTCCTAGCTAATACATTTAAATATTTATTTATATATATATATATATATTTATATATACGGTTGTGTACGAGTAATACAATCACGCACGGCTGTCAGGATGACTTATGAATATTCGCTGTCCGCCGTACGCATTTATATTCGTGCTGCATTGGTTATCGCATCACAGTGAGAGTATGAAGTATAACGAAGTGATCGTCGTACCTCGTCGTCGGGACGCCCGTGCATATTGTTCGTACGTGAGAAGAATTGAGTGGATCGCAAGAGACAAAGAATCGTCATTTATACAATATACGGTTGACAGTCGGCTCCTTAATATAATATTAGTCTTGACTCGACTTTTAAGTCGTGAGCGAGCGGCACCGGTAACAAAGGTCAAAGGGTTTGTACAAAGTAGGTTATCGCACAACGAGACGGTTAATTCAAGGTCTCGAATAGTTTGGAGGTTAGGATGTCCGGTCCTCGTTTACTATGTAATCAGTAACAGCGGCAATAGCTTTGTGCTTCGATATTGCCTGGATCTTAGTTGCCCTTGGTCCAGCGTCATCGTTCGACACCTTCGTTTTTAAATTTTTATCGCGCATCGCATCTTCGATTCAGACTTTCACTGTGACATAAAATTACCCAGGTGTATGTATATATTTGGGGAATATATACACACATTTAGGATTTTATATGTAAGGGTGGAGAGCGAGCGCCCTGCCGCGAAGACCTCTTTGCCCACCGACACCCCCTTTTGGTATAACGTAACCGCCGGCATGTCTTGCTGTTCCTTCTTCCTCCAGGTTACCGTTACTCTCGATCAGATCGCGCAATGGCCAGCAGGCCAAGTGACGTGATTTCCCTTGTCGCGCTAATACATGATAGCCTTGCCTGTAAGGAGTAGCAAAGTGTTACCTGCACCAGGGTGACTGTGGGGAATGACGGGCTAATTTCTTTAGGAGACGTCTGTGATTAGCATCTGATTTGACACTGACGTACCTAGAAGAAATCAGGCCCACGAGTAATGCCCAGTGGGCCTTGTGACCCCTTTTTAAACACGGAGCGTGATTGAAGTCGGAATCGTAAGGGATGAGGACCATGGCGCCATGAGCCAGAGCATGAGTTAAGGAGTCCGGGCAGGTTTGGAGATCCACCAAGATGTCGGGTCTGTGATCTGGTAGATATTCTGCGGCCAGGGTACCCATGAAATCCACACTGTATACCTCTCCGTGCTGTGTGAATCCGCGCACCCTGGCCTCTGCTAATAATTGGCTCACCGATACTGGCTTTGTGTATTCCTGTGATGCCATTGCCAGTGCCACCAAGCCACACCTGTCGATTAATTATTCTTTGTGAAGAAAGATTGGAGCGATAGAGAAAGTGGTTGTGGTATTGATTAACTAGATATTAAAGAGACGTACTGAGGTCCATCTTGTAGGATCGGCTCTACTTGGCAGAAATAGGTGACTTCTGCATCCTTCAGTTCATTTCTAGCTATCAGTTTCTCTATCTCAGCCTCTGCAGACGTAAGAGTTATCTTTGCCCAGGGTGGAAGAGAGTCGCCATCATTGACTTCTGTCTTCTCACAAGTCGGCGCCTCTGGCAGACTTGGTGGTGGTGGTGGTGGTGCTGGCATTTCCTTGGAAGAGGTTTCAATTCCAACAAGACAGTTCCTCTGACGAATGAAGAGCCCGTGGAACACTTCCAAAATTGGGATGACAAATCAGCAAGACTAGCCTGTTTCATAAACCAACTGACTAAGTTAAAAAATGTTACCTGATTAAACTGCTATCGTTCTACAATCTCTTACTCATTATTTACAAGAAATACTCATAATGTCCTTGGAGCTTTAACAAAAACAAGAGCCACTCGGAGCACTGAAAAATCAGCCAGAAAATCTTGCGACTACTGTAAAACTTATAAATTATACTCATTATAATCTCTGACGGTCACACTATCCCTTATTCCGGAGACAAGCAAAGCTAGTTAATAACCAGAAAAGCTTTTTAATTAATTAAATAATTAATCCTTGAAGATCCAAACTAAGTACCAGTAATATCAAAGCTACAAAATATTACATTACTAATTACTATTATTACATGACCATTCACACAGGCTTTAAAGCCCAGTCATACCCTTCTCTCCAGATTCCTAATGGCAGCACATTTCACGTTACAGACAAGGCGTCTAGTCTCATCCGTATAATCCAGAAATAGTCAGCGATCTCCAAAGGATTCTTCTGAAGAACCGTAAAGATTCTTCAAAGTATCGAACGTTCGTGCGTCGTCAGTTAAAAGAGATAATACGCGACAGCGATGACTCAAGGATCCCTTTGACGTTTGAGCACGTCCAACGTTCCTGATCCTTATACACACTGCGCGAGACGTCGAACCGTCCCGTCCATAAAAAAAATTATATAATTCCGAATCAATCAGTATTACGGCACCGCCGATTATATGGCTCGTATAGCATGATGCTCTATTGATATACGCAATCACCCTGGACCACGGAACTTATTCCATTTTCCATGGGAGGCCCCCGATGACTCTCGTTTTAACGTCACGATTATACGAAACGCCTTAACTGCAGACGTCTGCTAAGGTACAGTCATCCGCAGAATTTTCATCGCGGCAGTCGCTCGGTCACCACTGCCTCTCGCACTGCCATCGCAGCAAGTGAACGAAGATCACGCGAAGATCGTTCAACGACCAAACGTTTTACCGTCCTGGATTCTCGAAAGGCGTTTCCCCATCGCGAACCATGGTAACGCCGGTCCGTGGCAACAACTTCATTGCTCCTCACTGTTTTATTGACTGCACAAGCAATTCATTTTAAGCTCTCCGGATACACGAAGACATCAGCCAAAACTCGAATCACGGATTTTATTTTTCGTATTGTTTTCACCTACGAAGAAAAAACGTCCCAAGAACTACACTATCTAACCTCGACAGTCACAAAAATCGTTCGATAGAAACGTCAAAATGGTAAATCAAAGCATTGTCATACCCTGCCCCTGCAGAATGACAATTTTTATACATACCGGTATAAGAGGTTGCCAGAAATCGCATTAAAGCCAGTATGCATCTAGGATCGAATAAAGAGGTATGTACAATCGTTATAACAATCCAATACAAAAACTTTCAAATATTATACTTCGTCGTATTCTCTTGCACATTTAACCATAAAATGTATCCATAAGAAACAGCATCTAGACTGAATATAATTAATATCTTCGATCTTCCAAGTGGACACGAGATAAGAGCTGTCATTAATATAAATCTCGTAAGTAAAACATTATATCACCGGATGCAGACATCAAATAAAACCTAATGCCAGATTTCGCATCATCAGACGTTCATCACTTCCTGTGCCAATCAACGCATACTGATCTCTGTGTATCCCATGTAGGTTCACGATAAAGATACCCCGCCGTACTCCGTTCAGCGCGGCACAGGAAATAGGGCCGTACTCGGCTCATGTGGCAAAAGGATAAGCATAAGGCCCAACTGAAAAGAAGTGGTGGGACCAATGCGAAGAAGTGATTACGCATGCGTCGCAGCTGTCGCGCGGGCTACGGGCTCCTTCCATCTCTCGTTCGTCTTCGCGCTCCTGAAACGCAGTTTCCGCGAATCGGTGCTCCAGGAAATAAGTGTGCTGTGATGTTGAGTGTCGAGTTAAGAGTTCACCCGGGGTTACGTATGGGTACATGAGAAAGTGAAGAAGGTGAGAGAGGACAATATTAGCTCATTTATTTGCTCAACACTTACGACTGACTCGCTGGCTGTTGCAGCTGCAATTGCTGAACACCTGCGATGCCTTTTACTCTTACCGAACACTCGGTTACAGTTGTTTCCCTTTGTTAAGCCATCGGTCACACGAAATTCAATTGATTGCTCACGCGTCATTGACGTTTCATTAATTTCATTGTCCAAAAGAAATTTTTCTATCAAATTTCCTAGCATCAACGTCGTTCAAGAATTTATTTTCTCCAGTGTTATTATTTTTTTTTTTTTTTGTATTTTGTCTCCACCTCAAGTTTCGCACGTTCGTCCCTGGAATTTTAGTTTACAGAGGTTTGAAACGGCTATAATTGATTCGTTCCTTGTTAGTTTCTATTCATCCCATTCATATCGCGACGTCTTTTCTCTCGAGCCAATAGAGCAGCTACTGTCTTTCTATTGAGTAGGAAGCACGTTCGAATCAGCATAACCACACGAATCCTCTGAACAATTTCGTTGTACCAAACAAGGATTGCAGCGTTAATGCGTGTTTTATTAAATGGACGAATATAAACGGGAATAAAGGTATGAACGAGGATGAAAGAAAAAAAAACAAACGTTCTCCGATTGTCAGCACCGGTTTGACGGGGCCATGACCACGTTGCGACAAGGTAACCAGCAAGGCAGCAAACCGCAGTGATGCAAAATGATTCATAACAGCGACTGACCTCACACAGTTTTGCACAAGCCGCAAATAATTTCGCGAGCAGAAATAGAAACGCGATAAAGGTACGAGAGAGAGAGAGAGAGAGAGAGAGAGAGAGAAAAAAAGAAATTTTGAAAATAAGCAGAGAGAAACTTTTTCGAAAATTCTCTCCTCTTACGTATACGCATATACGTATGTGACTACGTGGATTCGTAATTCTACTAATTAATTCAATGTCTTCACTTTCACCGTTAATCAGTACCGCGTGGCGAACCTTTTCGAACGAACGCTTGAACGTTACAAAATAATCGTGCAACCCAAGAGACACGTGGGACGACCTGTTGCAGTGTAGCAGCATGCCGGCTTGATCGGTCCATCGGATGCTGCACCCGCTGCGTGACTGATCTGCCTCAATTATTTGATCATCTCGTATAGACCTAAACGACAGTATAGATATATTAAATGATTGTCATATAGACTGTGAGAAAGTTCGCGTCGATTTCGGATTGCGAATTAAATGGTTACAGGTCGAGGTCTCTTTATCTGTATATGGAAATCGTAGGAATTATTTCGAGGTTCTCTTTGATTGGTTTACCAAAGTCGATTCAGTGTGGAGATATACGAATTCAGTGAGCGAAGGCTTTTTTTTTTTCATTGACATATCAATTCGGAATGTCCTACGGTTAACTCAAATACAGAATTCAGACTCTATTAATGTATTCCCCTTGATACGTTAATTATGGTCATGCGGTTCTTTAACGAGGTCCTAACTCCTAGCATTCTGAATGTCGATCCTTGCAGGATGACATTGTCGATAGTCGAAATCTATTTCATTTAGAACTGACAGAGACCAGAATCGATTGGTGTATAGTCTAGTGGGATAGAGAGGGAGAGAGTTTGTGAGAGTGCGAGAGAGAGTGAAAAAGAGAGTGGCGAAGTAGCTGTGAGAGAGAGAGAGAGAGAGAGGACAAGCGAGGTCAACAAGGTGCCTGATATGGTATCCTACATCGACTGTGAATACCGCTTTATATACCTGCTGCCTACGATTAGCAACCGTCATGGCTAAACCTTCAATTGCAATTTCGTTTTGCATATTAATCACGTATCCTCTGATAGGAATCCTTAATTTCACTAAAAAGAATATTAAAAATTATTATTTGTTTGGTCGTAAAAAGAATTTATTTATTAAATTATATCTAAAAAAAAAAATTTAATTTCCACTTACATTTTTAACCTACGACATACGCCTGTTCGTTATTAATTATTATCTATAAAAATTGCATCTTGTGCTATTTATACAAATATTTGTTTTATTCGGCGTCCAAATCGTAATTCGTCAAGTTTTATATGACAATTTAATAAGTTCAAACAAAAATTCTGTCTCCTATCGAAAAAAGCAGGTTATAACACGAAGATGCAAAGATGCAAGAGCGCGCAAGAGGACGAGTCGTCTGTCGATCTTTCTGTATGGGATCCTTAATATCCGACATTCTATTTTTAAGCGTGACTCGTGGTATGTGCGTGCTGTGACGCAATCCTATGGTCTCCCGCTCTTTCTCTACCAAGAGAGTTTACCTTCTACAGCTATCATCCCGTAGCCTCTGACTCTTCCTTTCCTTTATGCACTTCAACGTTCACTGATATTATAAACACTCTTTGTCACAGTTGTCCGACGACTCGGCTTCTTTGAAAAACCGTCATTGTGTCTTCGTCTATACCAAACATGGATATAACGTAACATTAAATCCTTGTCCAGCCGTACAGTGCATAGTTACATGTAATATATATATATATATATATATAAGAAGCCAGGAGACTCTACGACCTAGACCTCACTGCAAAACTCGATTCACTCCATTTCTCGTTATGAATCATAAACCTTTTCCACATTTAGTACTTATCCGTACGACTGTTTAATATTTCTGGTCTCCCACTTTTATCCTTTTCGTTTATTCACTTCGCGTACGCGTAATACAGAACAGTCGACAGCGTCGAGAGGACGGTGGTAATTATTTTTTGCGAGGCGGAAGAAAAACTTTAAGGGAATAAATAAAAAAGGGAAAACTAGGTACGTTTGTAATTTCAGTAGCTACGACATGCCGATTGCATATGGCTGCCTTCTCTTCTCGTTCACCTCGAACCCAGCTCTTATGCTTCTTCGATCGATTTGATTCTCGAACATTTTACAATATCGTGTGTCGATCCTGAATATATATATGGCCGATTAAGTTTACATCGGGCTCCTATGGGTCATTGAATGGGTTAATTGTGCAGTGTGTGTCTCGCGCTATTTAATTATGTTTTATTTTATTTGAATTTCATTCGCGCGCGGCAAACGGCCATGTCGCATGGTCGCGTGGGCGACTGTGTTCAGGGCCGAAGAAAACCCGTAGCAAGATTTTCGATTGTCAGTTGCTCTCTCGTCAAAGGTAACGAATGATTTTCTATTGAATTTCATTGACTCAACGCGCGTTATCTTTGACAACAAAGCATCGGCATTGCTGAGTCTTGCTCAGGGAATAGTATTCATAAGTAATCCCATCGTTCTAACCTCTCTTTAACAGTGTCACATTTACTTACAGACTGGGAGGTTAGTCGTCTCACAAATGCAGTCAAAATGGATTC
>JARQSU010000329.1:346903-376561 GCA_030142265.1 Calameuta filiformis
TATAGAGCTATCGATTCATTGTTACTGTCTTCAGCATCACAATTGGTGGGATTGCTATTATTGGCTTTTCAAGATATAGATATGTCCATTGGTATTCGTGTCGTGGCTTTGTAGTCATTCAACTCGATTATTCTATTGTTATTTTTGTTAATTTATTTTGTACTTTATTATTCTGACGTTGGTACCTCGGACGGGGACTGTTTTATTATTACTTGATTTATTTTATTATATTTTAATTAGAATTATTTAGATTAATTATTCATCATTTATTGTAGCTCCAATGAAGATATCATTCAGCTAATCAAAGATGGTGGCCATGACGATATCGGTGCTGAAAAATTACGGGGTTTATTGAAAATATTACCTGAGGTCGACGAGCTCGAGATGCTTAAGAGTTTCGATGGGGACAAATCGAAACTTGGAAATGCTGAGAAATTTTTCTTGCAGTTAATACAAGTGCCTAAGTAAAGAGACTTTTATGTGATATTTGTTTTCTCTTGATAATTGATAACGGCGTTTTTATTTTGTGCATTTTTTTTGTATAGCTACAAATTGCGTATCGAGTGTATGTTGCTAAAGGAGGAATTCGCTGCGAATATGAGTTACTTGGAACCGAGTATAAATTCGATGATACTGGCTGGAGAGGATCTGATGACCAATAAGCCATTACAGGAAGTACTGTACATGGTTTTGGTAGCTGGAAACTTTCTCAATTCGGTAAATATTATTTATTATAAATCTTCAAGATGTTTATATCGATTAGAGGTGATTGATAATTTTCATTTTTTTTTATGTTGCCAGGGTGGATATGCCGGAAATGCGGCAGGAGTCAAATTATCCTCTTTACAGAAGTTAACGGAAATACGAGCTAATAAGCCGGGGATGAATTTAATCCATTACGTCGCATTGGTGAGTTCATGATCAATGAAAATATCAATGTCACATTGAAATCTGTAAAACGAACTGGATAATTTTATGCTTTTCTACAGCAAGCAGAAAGGAAGAGAAAGGATCTGTTAAATTTTGCTAGAAACATGAGCGCGCTGGAATCAGCAACAAAGTAAGATTTAAAAAATATATTCACTAGTTTCGTGTGTCTTATTTTAATGTCTAACTTAACGATGATTCGATTATTTATCTTTAAGGACCACTGTCGAACAGCTGAACAACGAGTTCAACTCTTTGGACACTAAAATAAAGAAAATCAAAAATCAAATAAATTTACCGTCCACGGAGATCGACATTCAGGAACAGATGGCTCAATTTTTGCAGGTAAGATAAAATATCGAAATTTAAAGAATATATTCAATATGAATTTATCTCTTTTTCTCTATCGCTTGGTACAGCGCGATACTGTATTTTTTATCCTGTATATTTTAATAGATGGCAGAACGTGAGATGTCCGAGCTTAAACGAGACATGGAAGAACTCGAAGCCGTAAGACAGACATTGGCAGAATTTTTCTGCGAGGACACAAACACGTTCAAGGTCGAAGAGTGTTTCCGTGTTTTTCATCAATTTTGTCAGAAATTTAATCAAGCTGTAGCTGAAAACGAGAGGCGAAGAATACAGGAAGATCAAGCTATAGCAAGACGCAAGCAGCGCGAGGAACAATTGATGGCTAGAAAACGTCTTTGTAAGTTACTCTTGATTATTAATCAATGAATCGATTCTGCGATCAATAAGATTTATTTTTTTCGTCATCTAAACAGTAAGCAATCAAGCCGAAACTCCAGGCTCTGAATCCGAATGTAATCTTATGGACTATGGGCTTTTCGATATTCACACTGGTTTGCCACACAAACAGTATGGACGCGGTGACGCTAAGGTAACGTTAAATTTTATCGTATCAAATCGATTAGAAGTATTGATTAATTATTTTATATAAATATTCATAGATTAAAAGACTGCAAAATGGAGGAGTTACTTCGGACGAAGATATTTCGATAACTGGTTCGCCAAGTATTCGAAGACGTTTGGGGTCTTGCTCGGGCGGAGCCGATCAGCAATCCACCAAAGAAGATACGTACTCACCCGGTATATACCTAAAGATTATAACATAAATAAAACTTTGTAATGAAAATTAATCGCAGTAACCGTAATTTCTTAATTGTTCAATGCTAATTAGATATCACGCCAAACGGGACTCTCAGACGTCGTAGAAGTCGCGTTCCCTGCGAGGACGACGATGGAAATCTTATGGACTTTTTAAGGACATCCGGACAAGATAACACTCGAGAGAGAAAGTCCTGGGGCAGCTTAGGTGGGTCGTGGGAAAATATAAATTATTACAGAAAGCTGGATAATGGATGAGAATTATGAAATATTATTGATTTTTATTGCAGATCGTTCTTGGGCACGTCGTGCACGAGGACAGCCTCGACGCGGTGATCTTTTGAATGCAGATTTCTCAGGGGACAGAGAGAGGCCAAGTTCGCCGTCGCCCCTTGTGGAGAGCAAACCGTTTTTACAAGAAGAGGAAGTCAAGCCAACGGGGTAAAGTCTTGTCGTATTGATTAAAAATATTTTTATCGCAAAAATTTAAAGCAGCCGTTAATTGAACGAATAAATTTGAATCCGCACCAGGAAAGCGTGGCGGCAAAAAATCGAGGCCTGGTTATCCGAAAACGAGAAGGAGGAACGCGCAGGAGAGGAATTGCAAAGGCGAGCAAGGCAATTGCAGGCTAATCGAAGATCCTTCGAGGATTCCGGTATGTAATAAATAATTATTGATTGTTAATATTGTTATCGGAGACAAGTGTAATTAATAATAATATTATCTCCGCAGAGAGCGAAGGCAAGAGTTCAATGATGAACGTTCTTGTCGAGGATAATTCTATACACGAAGGATATTCAGAAGTTTACGATTGGCGACCTTCGGTCGAGAAAACTGACGTTATGCGAACGATGGAAGCAATCGAAGGTATTATGAACGAAGATTTGTTTTAATTATTTTACACTTATTAACGATATTTTTCGATCGTCCTTTTACAGAAGCTCAACCGCACACTTCGCAGAAAGATAAGTCACCGTGGCGAAAATCAAGTTTAAACGTACCAAACAGCATGGAGGAAACAGATCCGCGTTATTCTCGCAGATTGCGGTCTAGACTCAGTACAGAAAATATCTTAGGACCCAGTCCTCTGCAGGTAGATATGAATATTCATAAAAATATATTCTTTCTAGATCTTCCATCTACCTGAGTAACGTACCTTATGGTCGTGTCTTGGTATTTTTCATGATCTACAGGCAATCAGAGAAGAGGATCGCAAGAAGAATAGAATCAACGATCCTGCCAGTTCAAGTCCTTCGGATGAACTGACGATCTATCTTCGTCAACCTTCATCCGCTTCGCAAGGGGCAGCTGTACGAAGATTCAGTAAACTCGGCAAGAAGAGTCTGGAAGAGGACAGAGTCAGCGATAAGATTGAAATTGATTCAGATAACATAGAGACTCCACCGGCTACGAGAAGAGTATTTAGTCCTCCGAAGGAAATTAAGCCAGTTGAAAGAGAACCTTGTAAGAGAGAACGTTGCAGCAGTTCGATTCAAGGTCGTGAAGCTTTAAAGCCTGGTAGCACGACGACCGACCTTGGAAACGGTTAGTATTTGCTTTAGTGAAATAATGAACATTAGAAAATCAAATAGAGAATCAATGTTAAAGCGATGATCTCCATTAAAAATGATTGCAGGTAACTTCGACAGGTATTCGGCAGCAAGAAGAACGCGAAGGTACAAAAAGACTCAAGATCCGCCAGTAGAGAAAGAGAGTCCCAAGCAGGAAGCATCGAGTCCAGAAGTACTCGAAGAGAAACCACAAAGACCAAGTACATTGGCCTTGAAGGATGATGTCACGGAGGAGGATGCGATGTTGCGCGTCTGGCAGGATAAATTGAAGCGTCGCGACGCTACCAACGACATCGACGTGGCTCTAGCCGAGATAGCGAAGTCAGGCGAAGATCTTCAGTACCTTTCTAGATCGTCTGCGCACAGAAACTCGAGACTTCCGGTAACTCAGCCAGCTCCTGTAATCGCTGTCACGAATACAGTACTCAGTCCTGTAATGCAAGAATCCAGACCACGCGAACCAGCCGCCATTTTACCGGAAAGAGCTGTGACAAGCCGAGAGCGTCACAGAAGTATGATTGATCCTAGCCAGGTGAAGGAAGCATTGAGACTGACAAATAATCCACCGAGTCAAGTCAATCAGAGCCTGCTTAAAGGTTCAGCGAATGATCAAGATCATCATCAGGATCAGTCCCAGGATCAAACTGACCTGGTGTCCAATGATCCAGGAGATTATCGTCCGCTGATTCGCCAAGAGGAACGTCAGTCCCCGAGTATCATTGACGAGAAGTCATCCTTGACTCCAATGAAGCAGTCGTCCATGTTCAAGAGCAGATTTATCCCAGACATTAGCGTGACCTCGGCACCGCCCTCGGTGACCTCGCCACTCCCTACAAAGGCAAAGGATCAGGAATTGAATGACGAAGGATTCGAGGAGACCCAGAGTCTCGTCTCCGAGACTCTGAGTCAAGGAACGTCTTCAGGGAACTATGAGACAGACACTCACGACTCCACGCGCTGTTCGCCAGCTGAACTCCGATACACGGCCAATAATCAGACAGATAACATTGCTCGATCAGTCAACAAAGAACTGAGCAAGCTCAAGGCATTCGCACCACGTACAGGGTCCATGAGGATTCCCGGAGAGAAGACCAGTTATCTACCAAAGCGTACAGGCAGCCTCAAACGGGAAACACCCAGGAAGAACGAATCATCGAAACGGGTAATTCCCGTGTCTTCTGTGAATCCACCAAGAAACGAGGTCGAACGTTCAAGTTCACGTAGCAGCTTGAGAAGTTCACGTAGCTCCTTGAACAGCGCCAGTTCAGTAAATACTGTGAGGAACCTGGCACCGAATCACGCCCATCTTGGAAACTATACCTCGGCCATTTGTGCGCTTACCACTGACCTTCGTAAGAGTCCTTCGACCTCGCCGATTCCGCCATTGAATAAAGAGAACGAGAAGAGACACGGAAATCCAAGAACTGGCGTTAGTAGAATCCCTGCTAGCAGAAGCAGCAGCAGTGGTAGCAGCGTTGGTCCAGCTATAAGAAACGTACGGAAATCCACAGGGGTGAGTTTGCCTTGATAAATATAATTTCGTTCTCTGTTATCTTAGAAATATTATCTTTCAGAAAATATTTTTAATGCTCCACCACTGGGTTTAAATAATTATTTGACTTTTCCCAGGCGCATCCTGACGTACCTAAAGGCGGTACCACAAGGATCCGTCCGATGGCAGCGTCTCGCAGTAGCAGCAGCGGAAGTAGCGTTGGCCATCAAGCAATGGGATCGACTAAGCAGGCTGCTGAGAAAATGGCGAATAAGAGTCGTCTGGTTCAACCGCGCGCTGGTCCTCGTAATCACAGTTTCATGCGACCCACAGCAGCCAGCGTGAACAAAGGATCCATTTCGAATCTCCCAAAAAGCATCAAGAGCCTGGTGAAGTAGAAACATAGAGGAAATAACAGGCGCGTATCAGCAGCTGATAATCTCACTGACTGACGGAAAAAGTAAAGGACGTAGAAACGCTGGCAAATATATTAAAGAAGTAAATCAAGCAAACAGCTATAACGGTCGACGTTTACTAATTCTCGGTTTAACCTATTCTTATTAATCTATATAATAACGTCGAACGCCACCGTATATGCTGACCGCAGTTGAACGTCCTGCCTTGTTTTTTTTTTTTCATCTTACGAAGTTTGTCAAAAAAGGAACGTGTATTTCCTTTTCTTCTTATTCTTTCTCAAGGTCAAAGCACATAAGATTCCGTGAGCCCGAGCAGAATGTAAAATCCACAGCGCATGCGCACTGCCAACTCAAAATTTCAAAGAGCGCATGCGCTACGGGTTCTGCATTCTGCTTACGGCTTAAGGCTATTCCACAATGCAACGGAACACGGAACGGTATTGGAATTTTATGAGATTCCATGGAATCCTATGTGCTTTGCCCTTTAAAATGCTCCCCAACGAGCCAGTCTCCATAGTTACGTTAAATAAAATAGCCACACCGGAAATCGTTACTCAAGCTCGAGACTTTGATTAACGTGTATTTATTAAGACACTAAAAAAAAAAAAAAAAATATTCAACATGAATCTTCGTGTATTTTGCGTGGCCATGTTTTATATATATTATATATATATATTTTATACGCAGTGCGTGCGTGCGTGCTTTTTCCTGCGTTAATGCACGTCGTGTCCTGCACTAACGTACGCACATGACACTCGTGATACTCTGTGCAATTACGAGAATGAAAATTGTGAATTTTATCCTGTCGCGTAACGCTGAACAATTTAAGGTCTCAAATGTTTGTCTTTTCTTATATATTATATATATATATATATATATCCCGTTTTTTATCTCAAGATTTTTTTTTTTTATCGGCTTTACACAGAAACAGTTACCTACGTGACGTTCGAATTTATCATCGTTTATTACCTCGAACGTTAATCGTCACCTCGCTAGTGTTAGAAAAATTGTCGAGATTTACGTGAAACTCGAAAGTTTATTGTCAAATTTTTCAAAATCTTCATTATCGCCAAGCGAAAGTCAAAGATTTACACGCTCGTCGATGCAATCGGAATATATGTGTGTAACACGTGTAAAATAATGCGATTAACATATATAAATACCTAATTTACAATTAGTTGTATTATTGGCATTAATAAACCTGACTTATTATACGATTTATTAAATTATCATTAAGGAAAATTAATTAAAAAAAATATCTCAAGGATGATTTTATTAATAAAATCTTTATATGCCCTGATATATATATATATATAGGTGTATATATATATATATATATATTACAAGCTTATAATCGCTCGCGCGACACAGGCTCAATATAATATATAATAATTACTACAGCGCCCGCCAGTATATTACAATTAAATTCATTGAATATTGTACAATAGTTTTTCAACTTTTTTAATTATTTACAAAAATATGCGACTCGCATTTTTGCCCGCATTACGTATGAATAATCGCAAAATTTTTTACAGTCTCACTGGTAAATCACTTCGCTAGAGTTATCAGTATAGCCATAACAATCTTCATGATGAAAAACGAAAGTCACACTTTGCTCAATCATCATTCGCGAATTTCAAAGTGTGCTCTTCGATCGTTAGAATTTATCGGAAAAGAGAAAAAGCAAAAAAGAGAAAAAAAAATATCAAAGCTTATCTCCGAGCGTACCGTGCACTTTTTTTTTTTTCTTCTCCCGGTAATACTGGACAAAATTTATAATTTGAAATCTCAATAGGATCGTTACTCGCAAGATCCGCTATGAACAATTGAATATAAATAATACGATTATTGATAATTGCAATAAATAGCTCGAACAAACGAGGACAGGGTTTTTGTCTCGTTTAACGAACACGAAATAACGAAGACGGCGCGAAGATCGCAGAACGTTCGAATCTGAAGAACGTTCGTTTTTCACAAAACATATAGGAACGACGAGTGTTTTCGTATGAGGTTTCCTCTCTCTCTCTCTCTTTTTTTTTCTTTTTTCTTCCTGCTTTCCTTTATTACAGCGCTACAGTTAGGAAAATAAACCTCAAGTCAGCGATCGATGTGCGATCGAATTGAAAAAACGAACATCGATTCTACACAGAATCCCACGTGTCGTTCACGTACGTTCGGGACGATCACGAAAGGACAAGGACACCGGACCCTTTGGCGCCAAAATAAATTCAAATTGTAAACCGAGTTCTTCGTCGGCGATGATTTCGAATTCTCGAACGACCTGGACACAAGAAAGACAGCCGCGTTTAATATCCGCAAACGTGTAACGGGGCCAGTCCTGCGTACCTTGGCCAATATCAGTTGCAATGCCTGTTCCGTGAAACGTTTTCCCGGGCAAATACGTCGGCCGGCGCCAAAGGGCGACACTAAAAGTGGCGAATGGGGCGAAGTCGGTTTCAACCACCTTTCCGGCATCCATTGCGATGCATTTTTGAAATTTTCTTCATCCAGTCCTGCTATCCACGTTTGAAGCAGAACCACGGTCTTGTGTAGAACAAATAACAATAATCAGCTTGATATCGTTTTGTCGGATAATAATAACAATATTAAAGACCGTTAGGATATTTTGGTAAAAATAAATATTACTCACCCCAGCATTTAGATTATAACCCGAGAGTTCAATGGGTTCGTCCAAAATTCTAGCAATACATGGTGTCGTGGGGATCATTCTGAGGTCGTAAAATAATGATATTAATTTTCCAATTCAATTAGTTATACATATGAGCAATACATTTGTACTACGGTGCACGAGTCTATTCAGTCTGAAGCAACCTGAACGTGGCTTCGCCACAAGAATCAAATAGACTGAGCCAACTTCGGACGACAGATTTGAAATGAATAATTCGTTTTACGGAAATATAATACCTGAATGCCTCGGTAATGCAAGCACGCAGATACATGGCGCCACGAAGATCCTCTGCGACAAGGTTGCACCCTGGCGGTGCAAGAGATGCGGCCTCCTCGTACAGACGCCTCTGTACTTTGGCGTCGCGACCAATAAGATAAAAGAGAAATACGAGTGTGTTACCGAGCTGAGGAAAAACAAAAAAAAAAACAAAAAAAAGGCGACGTCATTAAACAATAAAGTGATAACATCATTCGACAATCGATAAATTAAGCTAACCGTATGTATACCAGCAGCTATAAAATCAATAATCGCGGCTTTTTTATCTTTTATATCGAGATTCTTCTCCCTGAGAATAGATTGAAAAACAGCCTCGACGAGCTCATCCTTAGCGTCGTCCTGCTTCTCCCAGATGGTGGTCTCCATAAGTTCGGATATCGTGCTGAAAGTATATCCAACGATTAGGCTCTGCTCGAAATACTAAAAGAGATTAATAATCTTAAAGGAAATTCACTCGTAAATAACGTCTTCACTTTCGACAAGCTGCCTGTAAGCTTTGGTGGGTAACAATTTCCAAAATGGCAGCCCGTAGAAGGCGTCCCTGGACGCTGTGAAGTTAACTCTCACAGCCTCGGCCAACGTGGCTGTTAACGAGCCTGAATCAGGTTTAAGAAAGTCCAACCGACGTCCCAGAATGAGGGTGCACGTGCCTGTTACAAATTTATAAGGAATTAGAACATATACATATATATATACCTATAGATATATACGATATATACGTATATGACAAATTAATTTGAACTTTTGGATTAAACTATACGCGTATATGAACGTATCGAATAATTTAACCGTACTTACTTTCAAGGCCCATACGATACGCAAGCTCCTCGAATCCAACAACCTCCGAGCCGCTTCGTTGCGAGCGTATTAAGTCCACGAAGTCATCGGTGACGTCATTTAATGCAGGAAGAAATCCCAGTACTGTATTGGCTCCCATCAGTTCCGGCGTCAGAGCCGATCGCAGCTTGTGCCACATGATGCCTTGTCTGAAATTTTTGTTAAGATCTCGCATTTATTTCACCCGCTTAAGGTGGCGCTCAATTGGCGATCGCGCGGAGCCAAACTGTCTCGCGTAAAAGTATTTATAGACAAAAGTTATAATAGCAATTGTGCAAAACAATTGTAGGCGGTAGATAGCTAAGCGTTTAAGAGATGTGATTTAAGGTTAAGTGGTTAAAAAAATCAAAGATAAGAGCTAATTAGCTATTTATACAGAGTGCCAGATAAATGAGAGTATTCAATAATAAATTGGATTCTGTCGCACTGTCAGTGGTTGTCGAACGTCATATCGATGATTTATTGACTTTTGTAATACCCTTGCGACGAGATTAATCATGCGGGTCCCCAGCAAACCTGCTACTTTGCTGTGATCTTTGATGTACGTTATAAAAAGCCAGATTTTGTGAATTCGCAGTATGCACGTAGAAGAAACGGCAACAAAAATGCCATTCGCAGATGAATTTCAATTTACAGTAATTCTCTCGTGTTCGTTAGACGTTTGAAAATTCGTTCCACGTTGTGGTAAATTGTGAATCGGGTCGTCGAAAATATGTCCGCTAGGTGGCAACGCGTGAACAGTCAACCCGCAAGTAAAGCGTATTTCTCAACTGTATATATAGCAGACTAATAATTTTACGCTGTATACTTTATGAAACGACATGAAATGAATTGGTAATTACGGAAAAGTTACTTTCAATTTGAATTTCAACTTAAATTACGGATATAAGATGTGTTTGCTGAAATTTCGAAGTTACGTTATCATCTTTAGGAATTAATAATGTGGAAATTAATCGGCCACAATCCGTTCGATTAATTGACCGAGGTGTATCTTATGGGAGTCTTACCTGCCTGGTGAGAAACTTAAATTTATTTTTAGCCTTTTGCCAGCTCAATTGTTTTTTTTCGTTTGACACCAAGACAGGATCGTATTAATTTTGCAAAATTATCAGCTGCCTTGAATATTTTCATTATCATATACTCGCATTATGTCAACAGACGTATATATGTATACACGCAAAACTCCTTCGAGACGAATAAAAATGTGTGCCCGAAAGAATTTATGGTATTGTCAAAGATTAAATGTTAAAAAAAAGAAAAATAATTTCAGTCAGTCATTTAGAAAACGACGAAGATCATTGGTTCACGTTGCAAGGGCGTCTTTTCAATAAAGATATAATCAATGAGCCAAGATCTGGGACGGGTTAAAGGTCGAGTATATTCGCAGACGACAAGCGCAATGCGACAGCAGAGAATTTTTTATCCTTCCTACTATTGAGATCATAAGTGTAAATTGATTTTTCTGTAAAATATCAAATATCGAGAATAACAGGTTTAACCCGCATAATAAGAACCGTCGTCAACATACTGTATATGGCGTTAAACAATAATTTAAAAAAGAATGTCTACTGCTTGAGATTCTAATTTGAGGCGAGTGGGCGTACAGGCGAGTCATTCGCGCATATAAATTCAGGTATGTCTAGACGAAGTCGCGAATTTCGAAGAACTGTAATTCGGGCAAATCCACTCGCATAATCAAACGTCTGCATTAAATGAATCGACGAGAACGAATCTACTTACTCGTTGACGAGGCCAAGGTTGGTGTAGCGGTCGGGCCGAGATTGTCGGTAGTACGAAATTACTTCTGAAGGTGGACGCAGAGGATATCTCGAAGCACGTCTTAGCACCGTCTCGATATCACGGCGAGAGAAAATTGAAATCACTGGCCAATTCCAAAGAGCCTCCTCCTTGCATAAAGGGCCGTAGCGTCGATTGAGATCTACTCTTAAATCGGTTATTATCAGATAACTTAAAAAATCAATCGAAAGATCATGTAGCGAACAGCTTGTCACATTTGCCGCAGAGAAATATTGTAAATTCGATATTCACTATTTTATAAAAAAAAAATGCATGATAAAGTTAATAATTAAATTTAACTATTATTTGTCCTAAGTGCAAACATGTTTGTACTGGAATCAATCTCTGTCGGTAAAGAAGTGCGCGCAAGCTGTCAAACACCAAAGTCTTTACCTTTGTAGGCTTCATGAATCTTGTTCAATTGATAACCTCCAAAATTTGAAAAAATCCATCTCGTACCGATGATCGGCAAAGAGAACGGTCCAGGAACATCCTTAACAGTTTTACGACGTCTATTCAACTTTTCCTCCGACGTACCTGTCAATCAGAATAATACTAAATCTTAAATCGAAAATATCCCGTTCACTAAATGCCTACAAAAGCGTCTATGAGAACCACGTTATAACCTACAAATATAAAATTTGTGTAACAAGGAAGTCATGTATAAAAATAATATACAATACACGCTGAACTCTAAGATTTACTCCATTTATCCCGTCACTCTACTCACATCCGGCTTTGACTGAACTTCCGTTCCAGAACCACCATGGTGGTCGATATCTGGTTGCCAGTAACAAAATCGCAAATAGTGTCGCTGCTATCAATTCAAACCAAGCTCCAGGCAGCATCATATCAAATTGCGATAGTCTCCCTGTAAGAAGAATCAGTAGAACAATTAGACAAAACAAATAATACATAGGCTTTGCGTGAGTATAGACATAAACGCACCCCTTACTGCGGAGAAGCGTATCCTGTAATAATATACATACGGTAAGACTGTACTATAGCAAAATTCAAACGTAACGGTCAAAATTTATTTAAACGCTCAACGAAACGCCACCAACTCTTATGTCAGCAGCGAACGCTAAAAAATATTTTTAAAAGGTAGCGGTCACGAATTCCTTTTGTTATTCTTCGTCGAAGATGCCTTTGAAAGTTTATACGTGCTATTGTAATCGCGGTTATTAACCATCACGACGCCGGCGTCGCCCACTACATTATCAGTGAGATGATGCTGCTGTTTGAATTACGACAGTTTCTGATATCTAAACAGCGAAGAGATGGCAAATGTGGGTAACTGTGTGCAACGCTACCGAAGCGAGACTTTCTTCGATTTGGTATCACTTTCCTTTTCTTATAGCTTTCTCCTCGGTGGTACACATGCCAGGTCAATTAAATATAAACTAATGATAATTTGATAAAGCTGTTGACAATTAATATTACGACAGGCATATCGTAAGAAGTGGTTATGATGACATTTTACGCGGTCGGTAAGAAGCTACCTTACCGACGCGTCTCAGTCTTTCTATTCCAGACAGTTAATATATCTTAAAGACACCTTCTGTGTCGTTAGACGTTTTTTTCGGACGACTTTTGGACGTCCTATGTTGTCTGGATAGGTTGGTGAATAATTTTTATCATTCGAAGGCAATATTTACTCAAAAATTCTCTCTCTCTCTCTCTGTACGAATATCCAGGAAAATCTTTCAATTTCCAGGATTATTCATGAAATTTTTCGTAAAAATTTTTTTCATAAACACGAAATTATTTCCGTTAGGATTCACGACGCGACGCTCCTACGATCTTCAAAATCAGATTAAGCAAACTACACACTACGTACTTCTTGTACCTGTTCCTTAGAATTTTCACAGCTTCGTTTATTATCCTTTGTATATATTTATTTGTCTCTTCTTTCTCGCCTCTAAGTAATTTCACAGCAAACGTCAAGAGACAGTGCACGGTTCATTATCTCATTCGTGTGACCCATTTGCTAGGAGTTCAACTATTTACATATGATAACAGCATGATAAGTAATTTACGTGGAAGTGAGTATGTGCACGTATAAGTTTGAGAAAAGAAAAGAAAAAACCTTATCACGATTATACCATATTTTCAGTGAAAGAAATTGGCTAACAGAACAACCTGTGGTATCAGATTTTATTATTACTGATTATCGATAATCTGGAGACTGAATCACATAGTGTGTCTGTGATAAGTGAAATAATTTAAAAACGATTAAAATAGATCAAGAAACTCACCGCTGGACGTAGCAAGTGATAAGCAATTTGTTTATACGTTGAGTAGAACTAATTATCAAGCACTTATTTGAAATTAGCTTGATAAAGGAAGACGAAAAAGTGACAAAGTGTCGTAATACAAATAACTGATACGTGAAGACGTAGAACTGAAATGAATTTTCTAAACTGATTTAATAGATAAGTTAGAAAACTTATGATGTCTTGTGGGAGAAGGCCCGCTTACGTAAGTCGCCGTGCCGCCGCGTAATAATTTTTATTATCAGCTAATTTGCAAATTAAGATACCGGTTCTTCGATTTACTGTTGCCTGGCAGCGTCGTTACAACGTTTACTCGAATTAAGCCGGGCGAAAGGTGCTATTGACCTCTCGAGAGAGGCTGTTACATTTCAGATGAGATGATAATAGATTTAAAGCAACACTTAATAGACGCGTATTTAACGGCACTATAAAATTATATCACTCCAATAAATAAGATGCTCGAGAGAATAAACAATTTTTCTTCAAGTCAGAATAAACACTTGGAACGGTTGACGAACGAGTGACATGATTGATAACGGTGACAGGTTATGAAGGAAGTTCATTTCGTATGATAGATATACGTAGTATTGTGTACTGTCTATACTCACGGGAGAAGTCGAGGATTGTTCTGTGAGTACTAAAAATCCAGACGTCTCTTATGGCAGTAACCTCAAAAAACCCGTAAAGTGCCTATTTTCGAAGAGAGCCCGGCAAGAGGGAGATCAAAATACGAAGAACGGGGCAGGAGCGAAGTGAGGGAAAGAAGGCGGTCTACGGAGGAAAAGTAAGAGGGAGTCGAAAGAGCGAAGGAAAGAAAGAAGGATCGAGAGTGATAGCCGAGATCGAGAGAGAGAGAGAGAGAGGAAAGAAGGAAGTGGAAGGGATGCAAGAAGAAGAAGAGGAGCAGCCAGACAGACAGGGATGTTGCGTGAAACTCGATTGTCCTAGGATAATTAATACGGCACCACGGAGAACGTGAACGAGAATGAAGGAGTCACTTTTCCTAATAATAAAAAAAAGGACGCCATGTAATTTAAAAAATGAAACGGCCGTTTGTCAGAAACCAGCCCGACTCTTGAACCAGACAACTACGAAGGGAGCGTCGATATCGAAATGTAAAGGCGTTCCACTCGCATATTAATTTAAACTTCGCGCCTTTTTCCGACGCACGTTTGTCCCCCCGAGCGCACGCGAATTTATTATTACTTTTCTCCGTTCCTCCGTCTCGTATTTTCCCTGGACTCTCCGACCGTGCCCGATAGTTCCCATAGGGGTAGAAAAACAAATAACTATATTACGGCACACGGCCAGTTCGTCTCCGCGGTCGGAGACAAACTCCACTCTCTCATCTCGCGTCTTTCTGTTTACACGATTTTCTTGAACGTTCAGGGGTTGGGGACTGCGGCGTACACACCGAACATTTAGTCGTTCAGTGAGGATCCTCTTGAGTGGGAAAGAGAAACTGAGTGTGGATACGGAGGCTCGAAGAAGAACACGAGCAACCGCACGGATCTGAGTGAGGCAGAGAGAGACCGATGTCTTTTAGAGAAAGAGACAGAGATATTAATCAGTAGTGGGGATATAGCCATGACTCTGATACATCGGCTATGTATTTCGTAGCGTTGTAGTGGGAAGACCGTAGCTTGACTGGAGAGAGAGAGAGAGAGAGAGAGGGAGAGAAGAATAAAGAACAAAACAAAGATGGACAGCGTGCCGGGCGTGACTAGGCGTCCATAAGAGACACGAGGAGTGACATGCGTGAATCTTCTCGACGAGAATGAGTTCCTGGTGGTAGGGAACTCTGAATTATGAACAAGAGAAGACGGAGGTTACGTCAGTGACGCGTAACGAAGTGAGCACGTGGTTACGCGTCTTGTTAATCGTATCCGGAGACGTCTCTATTTATATATGAGTGAAAATCGAAGAAAATTTAAAGGTTATGTTAAAGCTAGCCCCCTCTGTCGTTCCTTGTCTAGTTTGTTCTCTGGCTTTTCCTTTCACAGACATTCTCCACTGGTTTTACTCTGTTTCTGACCTTCGTACCCGACGTACCCGAATGTTCTTTGATAACTCTAATACAATAGAACGCCATAGAGCTTATTGGACGACGCTCTGTACCAGGGGAAATGATATGGTCGTTCTTTCTGCAGTGCAAGGAGGACGAGAAGAGGGCGGAAACGACGTAGAGTGAGACGTCGATTGAAACTCGTTTCGAATCTAGTGGAACAAAACGATACAACATCCTAAGACCCCGCGCAGAGTGGCTTATGCTAGATATGATATGGTGTACGAGGAGGAAGTATGCTCAAGGCGCAATGTCCTAAGGTATTTCTAAGTCTTTTTCTCTCTCTTTCTCTTTCTCTCTCTCTCTCTCTCTCTCTCTCTCTCTTTTCACACCACTAGAATATCTCCTCGTCGTAGCGCTACTAGCCAAGATATATAAATTGCTCGACCGACGGTTGGATTTCCCTCTGCCCGGAGATAATACACCGGCGGACCAAGAGAATGAAGAGTCAGGGATTCTAGGATCGCGAACAGGACAGCTCAGTGTATCACCAGGTGAGTGTAGGATTTAGTATGACTGCCAATACTGATTTCACGAGGCTTTTAACATTCTTCTTTTTTCCTCTGTCCAAGCATTATCTCTCCTCTGCTCTTCTCTTTCCTTTCTTCTCTGGAGTTCAGAGATTAATGAAAGCACAGACGACTCAACTTGGTAAGGAGCAGACATTAAATATCGACCAGGGTGACAAGAACGAGATGATTAAACCGATTACAACCCTTTCTTACGTCTGCCTTAACGCTCTGCTCCACTCGGCGTATGTTCACGTATGACGTCATAACGAAATGGAAGCCACGAACCGGAGGATCGTATTAGTACCGACGATTTCTCGGTATTTCTAAGCAGCCTGTCGGGTAGGTCAGCAACTGGAGATAAAAACCGCAGAGACGAAACTTAATTGATGTCCGAAGAGAAAAAGATATGTAATGCATGTCACGCGATCGATACTGATAGCTTTAATACTTACAAAAACTCTTCCGATCCGATCTATCAATTATAACGAGATCCTAGGCTCAGAAAGATTACGGGGATTAATATCTAGATCAATGATCTAGTTCGCTCAGCTAATTCCAACGATTTTATCCGGATGCACTCTTTGACACCCTTCTTCATCTCGTACCAATAATCCGGACGTTGGCATGCCTAAAGTTCACTCCACACGTGCGTACATTCTCCGTGTATTATATTCCACGTGTAACGTATATCCGAACACCTTTACTTACGTATTGGAGGCTGCCCATCGACCAGGAAGTAATCACGGAGGACTGGCCACTCGCCGGAATTCTCAGCAATGCCAGTGTGGTCCGGTTGATCTTCCTTTTTAAAATACGAATACTCGTCCGTCCAGCTTGTACGCGGAGTAAAGCTTTATTATAATATTTAAATTGTATCAACAATATGACACTTCGTTTATCACACTACGTATGTAAACAGACCGTGACATTATTTAAATTCACGTGGAGCATCGACTGACAGTTTGTCATGTGGTTTTATGCCTTGTACTGTCTTTTGTAAAATATTCCTATTTCCCGGTCTTCGTGTAACCGTTTAATTGCTCAGAATGGACTAATTACGGACGTATGGTAGAACCTCGGTAACGATATCAATATCAGGATCCAGACTACGTCCTAGTCCCTCGATCACTGCCATGCTGAGTATCACGCTACTGAAGGATCCGTCTTGCTTCACCTGGTAACGAATCATCGCCGAGAACAATTCAGCCACAACGGTACTCACGTTCACCTGCGAGTTATTTAAGAAAAAGGATCAAGAAAATATAAGGCTACGGTTGGTACAGTCTTCCTGTCGCAGCATCGCTTTTACCATCATACCTTACTATCCATGGTACAGGTATACATATATAAGCTATCATGGGTGCATCGTGGTTTTTATGTGATACGTCACTCGGATTTAATCGAATCGTTATCTATTGCGTCAAGCGAGAGACTATTTAAAAAATTATTATAGGTAATTATCTTTCTAACGATCGCAGATAAGCGGCATTCCTTATTACAGACAGATGAGTGGATGGTTTAATATTCATTTTTTTTTTTTTTAATTAATTAATATATTCTCTGATTGGATTTTTTTTTATTTTACGCATCAAGCTTAATGGAACGTTTTTTAAATTTGGATTTCAAACTGTATCAAGAAATTAAATATAACGGATATATTAATGCACTTACGTTTTTTAGTTTGACGCGATCTCTTAAGTGAGTCTCTACGATCTTTCCCAGAGTTTTTTTGAATCCCAAAGGATCCGGAGTCAAATGGATGCTGTGCTTCATAATATACTCAGCAGCTAGTTCACCCTGTGTAGGACATTGTCGTTGTTAAAGAAATGGCTGCGATCCTTTGTTTTATTTTTATTAATAGTTTTTTTTCAGTCGCTGCCGGCAACCTGGGACTTACCTTTCCCATCGCCACGGAACGGAAGACATCGCGAAGATTCTTGCGACAACGCTCGTTCAAGGAAGCCACCAGGCCGCAATCAAGGATTACCAATCTTGGTCCAGCATCCTCCTGATTGAATCTCCAGATTTTTCTGAATCCTGAGACACTGTCTGCATCGTCTGACTCGTGAGTTTCCTGGACCAAGATATTCCCCGGATGTAGATCGCAGTGCACAAAGTTGTCCTTGAATATCTATCACGCACGATACAAAGTATCAATCAAATAATACCGTAACTTATTACCTTCGTTTATAGATCATTGATCTCTCGTCGAATTAAATGATCGCTATAAAGAGACACGCGTAGATCAGCTGATAATCGTTTCTGACATACTTTTAATAATCATTTTGATAATTGGTAGGACATTGGCAGGTAACACTAGTAATGATAAGGATTACAACCTATTACGAATAGGACACGAAAAAATGATCTAGATCGTACTAATTATGTCTCCGATTATCTTTCTTAATGACGACAATATTGTCCTGAAAGTTTGATTAGCCGGGAATATTAAGCTGAAATAAGAAAAGTGCTGAATAAGCTATTTCTTAAGGATTGTGGAACAGCCAGACGAAAACGTGATTTACAAATGTAAACGAACGATTTAGGTCATCGATCTAGATTCTCGAATAAAAAATATCGCCCTGAGCTAAATCTTTTTTTTAAGGATGAACTCAATGATCTCGCGATTATTAAAATGATTTAAATGGCCGCAGTGATAGATTCAATGTGTAACAATTAAACGTGCTCACCATTTTGAGGACAGTTGTCACGCCGATTTTTGCCAGTCGCTCCTGCAGTTCGCGATCTTTCCCAAAAAGGTAATCAGATATTGGCAATCCTTCGTGATAACTTTCCACTAGTATTTTTGGATGGGTCAATTCTTGATATGGATGTGGGAATATGACGTTTTTTGTACTTGAAAAGTTCTTGGAAAATCTTTTAAGATTAAATGCTTCCAGCTCCATGTTCACCTTTTGTAATGAACATTTTTTCGACTGGTTATTAATTCATTTTATTTAAAATTACTTATTTTATTACTTGACTTTCCATCAGTTGAGAAAATTCAGATACACAATCAGCAAGACTTAGCCAGTGTATACTTGGAAAAATGTGAGTGATGCACTTTGCAAGAACATGCATAATCGTCAAATCTCTTCTGCGAGCGAATAGTGTGTGTTTTTAAACAATGTACTTTCAAGTTTAACATCTATTTTGTTCTCTCACTTGAGCTGCTCTTCAATTCCAGGATGTAAAACTTTCACGGCTACGGGATGTATATTTCTTGAATAAGTTTGACCTTCCTCGTAGTTGTTATGCTTTTCGATTAACTTGTCTATAAAAAAGACATATCGATCATACAAAACGTAGAGGAGATTGCTTCGCTTTTTTATCATTGCATTAATTCAGTTACCAACAAACCCAATGAGATGACCTATGCAGAAGTATTCAGCGACTGAAAAGAGAAACAATAAACATCCTCGCGCAAGAAATAAAGATATACAAATAATAATCCAACTTTCAACAAGAGGCGAAACACGAGAATCCTCTGATATTTTCACAGAAGCATCGCGATTTAGCCAGGCCTTGTAAACCTGTGGGAAATAAATTAAGATAGTAATTTATATTACTTTAATTAATATGCTCAAGTGCATGTCGAGAGTATCAAAAAAATTTTACCTGCGCACAACAACCAGAGCCTAGAGGATGTTCGTTAATAACCTTGACGAATAAATCTCGCCATTCATCCCCGTAAGTAGCTTTCAGCAAAGATTTGGTGTAGAACCACGAATGGGCGGAAGTGTAGCGTTGAAGTTGAGAAAGAGTGTTGCAGATATCTTCAGGAAATAAATCTCTGCGCGTCGAGACCCATTGACCAAATTTAATAAAGGTAGGACCAAGAAATTCCATAGCTACGCAGAGACGGATAAAGCTTGAATTAATTGAAGTCATAAAGAAATATATATAAAACATGGCGTCGTTTCATCGCCAGCCGTTACGCACCTTTTAATAAGACGCCAGGAAAAGTATCGGTACGAATGAATCGTGTAATAACGTAAAGAATACAAACGACAGATGCGACGGACGTTATCACAACGATTCTAATTGTTATCATAAGAGGCTCCATGATGGATACCAGTAGATTTCTCTTCTCTTTCCTTCGAGATACTGGGTTAGAAACTTCTCCATCACTTGTCTCGTTTATCCTTGCGAATATTTCGACGAATTTGTAACCTGCACGCGTCAACGTTCCAGCGTTCAGTATTCGCGACGTTATGGGACGTGGAGGAAGGTGATAATTTCTTTCTCGACATTTTATTGGCACACAGTTGCTACGACCATAGGGTGCAAAGGCTGGCTTGAAGAATTTCTTCAAAGGCGAGTAAAATCTCATAACTTAACTTGGGAAATATTCATGATGATCTTTTTATTTCATTTCGGTTCACCATATTCTAGAATGCTACGTTCAATTTTGTGAAGAGAATTATTGTATATGGTTAAGAAGATATCAACGGTCTTTTTTAGACACTTGAACGTCATTACGGAGGAAAAAAGATCATCGTTATTCAACCGATTGATAAAAACTTAAGGGGGAACGAAACAGGCTGTTTGAATGAGTGAGTTGTCACATTAACTTCCTTAAGCTTGGTCAGAGATTAAAATGGCTTGGTTAATGATAAAAAGTTTCTTTTACTCTTTCACAATAATATTACATATATTCTACTACGTGTAGTTTTCTGTTTCTTAAATAGTTCATATGTTTGGTGTATTTTTTTAAAATGCATGTCCGTTTTTCTATCGATCCTTTACAGTCACGTTCGGGACGAACGTGTTTCTAGTTTAGGGCGTGGCGTTTTGTTTAAAAAGTGAATGTGGGGTTAATTTCTGTAGGAATAAATCTGCCAATTAATCGTATTACTCGATTAATTTTGTTTTATCTCATGAGACAGATTCCTCTTCCAGAGGTTCAAAGAGATACGCGTTTGTTGGATGGATCGTTGGTGCCATCGTACGGAAGCTGCAAAGAATAGAATTCTGCTTTCTCTTGAAAAGAATAGGAAGTCACCCTCATCGGTATAATAAGCCAGCTAGCAGCTGCCGGCTACCACCAGTGGCCTCTATCAGAGGCCTTGAACAGTTGAATGCAGGTGCTTGAGCGCTTGAGCTTCGACTAGGTTAAAAATAAGCAATAGGAAAAATAAAAAGGCCTTTCATAGTTTCTACGATTTTCGAAATTATGCTAGAAAGTGACTCGGTGATTTGCAAAGAGAGTAAGAGAAGAGAGGAGTAAGAGAGAAAACGTAATTAAAGTGGGGAAAGAGAAGAAAAAAGAAAGATACTCACAAGAGGAAACGAAGGAATGAACATTGATGAAATGACTAGTAAGCGGCATATTGAATATAGAATGAAAATTTTGAGTAATAATTGAAATTCTTCAATGTGAGAGAATTGAAGGGACATGTCACCCTGACATCTGTTCAAGAAAAACTCTGACGGAGCAACACTCAACATGCCGACAGTGGTGAATTCATCCCTTACATATGAAATTCTTATGTATCTAAACTCATTCTATTTTGGAATGTTTGCCATATGTGAACTGGGCATGAATTTCGTCAAAGCTGCAAAACTAGAATCGCCATGTGTTGGAAGGATGCTTTTGGAGTTTGCGTTGTTGCTGTTCCTGATAGTTACTGAGGGTGGCAGGATCTACCTTGGGAGAAAAGGAAATCTGACTGAACATGGCCTTCCAATTCTGTTAGGAATTGTGTTATCGATTCCTAGTTCGTTAGCGACATTGTACTTCCTACTCTGGCAGTGTCGTGTTCTTAGACTGGAGATGATTCTTTGTAGTATTCAATTGGTGGTATTGGCCTCTGAACTTGTTATCTCCATAATGTGCCTTATTGCTTTCTACCGTCCTCCTTCTCCTGAAGAATGAACTTCAACATCACCATTGTTTATCCCTTTATACCTAAAAAAGTGACTGGAATCGTTTTAATAAATCATTCCAGGCCTTTAATTGTTCTTAACATACAACATCCCAAGGGTTTTGTATTGCGTTTTAGTATATTGTATGATTTTCATACTTGTCTCCCAGGACTGAAATGTACCTAATGTTAAGAGAAACCTTTCCACATATGTATCATGTTTTATTGTGCAACCATGTTATCTCAATCATTATGAATGTGACTTTGTATTAAAATGCGTGGATTGGGTAACATCTGTTTGTGTAAAAATCTCATCAACACTATTTCACTTTGTTTTTTATGTAAAACTATATATGTGCACACTATTCGTTTTATTCTACCGAAAGACCAACGAGACAAGTTGTTTGTTGTTCTTTTATTAATCAGTTGAACACTTACACGTTGTCAATGCACTATCATATTTGCATATCACGTGGGAAACAAATCAACCACTATCAAAATTTATATACCACAGATTTTTAACTACAACGCTACACAAAACAGTAAAATTTGCTATACTCGAAAAATAAAATGAAATTCTATTTTTCAGTCTTGTATCTACAAACTTTGTGTTAATTCTTAAATGCCTTAGCGCAATATTCAATGCTTAAAATCCAAAAAAAAAGCAATAGCTCGCAGTCCAAATATAATTTTTCTTCTAGTCATAAATGATAAATAATAAATATATTTAATGGAAAATATAAAATTTTGATTGGTCCACATAAATAATTTAAGCATAGTTAAAATTACTGAATCTCTAAAGTACCAATGAAAAACCATAGCTACAACAAGCTTTAACGTAAATAAGTATATCTTCGTACTGTGGTCCAGTATTTCATATATGAGAATAAAGTATTTTCTATCTAAGTACACAATGAAAATATAACATTGTAATCTTATCGATATGATTAATCTTCATAATAAAGTTAATAAGAGATACCTCGTTGTCTATCAAAATTTGGTACTTTAAAGTCCATTTGAGTAACCATAATAAATAAAGATCATTATGAAGTTCTTGATTGTTTCAATTAGATATGTAAATCGTCAAACAAACCCAAGATTCAAAAATTGTATATATAGCTGTTGTTCTTCTCACAAATACAACAATCGTTTAAACTGTACAGAGATCCACCTTACTACTTCTGCATAAAGATTATAAATATGGTCGAGAATTAAAGCGACTTTGTACACTTAAAATATTCCCTAACAATCATATAAAATTACTTCAATCTTTGATATTCGTAGCCTCCGTCCTGCGTCTCTTAATGGCACGCAATCGATTGTTGCAATAAATTCGTAGGAACATTGCACCAAATACCAATAGTATCCCAAATACACCGAAGACTGTAATATTATGATGATAGATCAAACAAGACAAAAGGATTGCCAGACCCTGAAGAAAAAAAGAAAGAAAAGAAACGGTCAGAACTTTAACAACACGTATCGCGACACAGAAATACATTTTCATCAAAATATCACGTACCTGTCGTATGGTCATTATGATAACAAAAGTAACAGGACCAAATTTAGATATAGTATAAAAAATATAAAGCTGTCCAGTTGCCGAGCATATGGAAATGAGTAAACAGTCTGTTATAAAACTTGGATACTGAAATGAAATATTTGAATATTATAAAATTCAAAAAAGTGCGTAGAATACAGATAAAGTTAGAGATATTACCCTGGTCATGAATACTATCGTTAGTACAAAGCTCGATTGCTGAAAGAGCGACATTGCTGTCAAAAGGCAAGAAAACATGTTGACAGCACACATCATTTGAACACTTGTTACACCATATTCCTTAAAAAGTGCATTTTGGTAATTACTGGTGAAACTGTCAAGCACCATATACCCGGTTAGGAGAATCACACCAGAGAATGTAGTTGCTCCGCCTGCGTGTAACCAGAGACACAGTAAATTATACAGTAAAGTTATAAATAAGAATATTCACTATAACTTGCCAGCCTTATTTTCAGCACTGCCCAACATAAATAATGTCATTCCAATTGATATAAGTACTGCTGTGACGTATTCATAATATTCGTACGTAGTACGGGATATGATTTTACCCATTATCATAACGGGAATGATCTTTGATGCTTTTGCTAATACCTGAAATCAGTTTTGTTTTTCTTACTTTTATTGATCTATAATCTGGTATAGTAGAAATCTAAAGTATTTGAGACTGGGATAATTGTTATTTTACCTGAGTAGGAAAACTGACATACTTAAGTGCTTCGTACTGACACCAACTGCTCATTATGTTCGATAAGGAGCAAAACACATATTTATATAATGGGGTTGTGTGGCGAGGTTGTCTCCGAATGAGTAAATATAATCCTGACATCAAAAATGCTAGGATTCTATTTATGAATACTAGGAACTGTGAATTCTGAAAGTGCGCTTTGTTGCCATCCGCATCTACGTATTCCTATGAAGTAATTCCTTAGTAATTAATCGAACGGCATGTAGTTGCATATATTTTAATACAGTCAACCCTAAACCAATTATCTGGTTCTCCGGTTCTTATAATGCTTTGATTGTAAAGTTTACACCTGGGTCATAATTTTTTCTTGCAAGTATCCCCATGTCAAGTAACTGATTTGCAATCCAAAAAAACAGTATGCAAGTAGTAACACCTCCTGTGCAAAGGTGCGTTGAACATGACCTGTAGAAGTTGATGTTGATGCGTATGCAGCCGAATCCAACAGTCCACTTTCTCCACTACCCAGGAAGCATGCGTGAACCACTTTGGATATACATCCTTTTCCTATGAAGATACATAAAATATACAATTTTAATCACTATTAAATTTATTATGTGTAATTTCAATTTACCTCCTCTTTGCAGGTACTTGCTGCAACGAACATAATTATATATAAGATAGCCTGGCAACAGTACTGTGGCGTAACCTAGCAAATTTAGGCACAATCGTAAGATCCAACTATAATTATGTGACCAAGTAGAAGTTAAAATCTCCGTCTCACTTTGTGTGAGTGTTTTAATTAAATGAGTAGTTCCATATATGATGCTCAGAGAGAATAATATCAGTATGCTGTAAAAATACACAATGCAAATATAAGTAATATACAAATATATTAATAAACGAATATAATATTCAACAGATGTTTTTATTTACAGAAATAAATATGTCTTATCAAAATTAAGGTATGCTCTACGTGAAACAACATTTTAATAGATAAGATATTACACTTCCTTCGATAAGATATAAAATCAATCAAATATAATCCAGAAATTAATATCATCCCTACGTCTCATGAAGTATAAAGATACTGATTAGAGAATTATAAGAGATAAACTAGTCATTGACTAGAGAACATCTAACAAAATTTTCATCCTATTTTATAAGCACATAATACAAAAGTACCAAGTGAACTACTAATACTAAATACTTTTCATTCCAAAAGAATTAATAATGATCTATCACTGTTCTCGCTGTTATATCAAGCAGGCAGTAATAGATAAATAACAAAAAGCAAACAGACTAATAGAAACTTCAATATCACCTGATTAAGTTAAAAGAAATTTTCATAAACAATCAAACAGTTAAAAATTCATTTAAAACATCAACAACTCACCATATCACAATATCTGGAATATAGTTTCCCATACTTTTAAAGTTTTTCGCAGTGCACACGTCTAATTGAGGTTAGTTCATAACTGTTCATAACCCGCAGGATCCGAATATTCCAACCAGAGGAAGCATTTATTAGTTATCAACGTACTTGGAAGATAACAAGCAGGAAATATGAATGCGTATGTTGCCTATTATATTCTTCATTAAATTCCATATGTCCAAGCTCCTTGCATACCGCCTTTTTATATTGCTTTAAAACAAAGTTTGACAGCCCGCTCGAGTTCACTGTCTGTCATAAAATTTTAAATATACGAAAATAGTATTATTGTAATAAAGAAGCACAATCAGTTGCTTTCCTATGCATAATTGTAGGTAAAACAGATCAAACTAGATTACATTGGATTCCGCAGGAGCGATTCAGGGTATTGGATATCCGTAGAATGCATGATATTACATAACTATAATTCAGTGATACATTCAAGCTATAAAAGAATAATGAGAATAACAATCATTTAATTGTACAATACGTACTACCATTAACGGATATATCAATCATTATTAATACGTTAGCCTCATATCTTTATAGATTCATATTATTTCCATCTGGAGCAACATTACGGAATTGATAGTGAAATATGTATACGAGAAGCAAGTCAAAAGGAAACAAAAGTAGTAAAATATTTTCCAGGTAAAGGCAATACAATGTAGTAAATACAATTGAAACGGCAATTTCCGAGTTTTCATAATAGCTTATTTAGCTTAAAGCTAACGTTACAAAACTCACTGTTATTATTTAAAATATATAAGATTACCCTGCAGGCATTAGATCTCTGATAAACTTTAATTATCTCTTAGTACAGCATTAATGTCACCATTTATTGACATCGAAGGCGTTTGTCATATTGTGAAAAGGTGAATAACATTCTTGGAGGAATGCATCAAGATTTTATGTATAATAAGTAGTATCATTAAAATTCCAAAATAATCTCTTTCTTTAATTATCTCACGAATTTTCGGTAAATTCGCTCATGAAGCTATTTTTAATATACGCTAATTCACTTAAAAAAAAATTACGTCCATAGGCAATTGTTTTCCAAACAGCAGAAGATGTCGATGGAATGTCCCGTTTCTGATGCCTAGTTGTGCGAGTCCTGGCAAAGCGTGTTGAAAACATCCTTAGAATTTATCAGCCGAAACTGAATTTTGAAAATAGATATATCATGCCATACGATAAATATTCCATCTTAGGAAATACCAGGAGATGTCAAATATTTATATAAGCTGGTAATACGTAAAGCACTTGTACACTTGAATGGTCAATTCTTAAGATGGATGACCTCGTGACTATTTTGCAAGTTAATTCTAAAAATTGTACCAGAAGTATTAAATATTCGTATATTTCTTATGTCCTCAAAAATTTTTATGCTTATTAATATCATAAATTAGGAGGGAGTATCTTACGAGATACTAAATGAAGATGTATGTACATTATGTACCAGGATACTTAACATTTTTTACAAGGCCAATCACTGGGCGACGTCCAAAGACGATTATGGAATTTGAATACTCCTATACAGGAAAAAAGAATCGAGAGTCTGATAAAAAAGTGATATTACAGCCAAACACACTGTTAAAGTTAAATATAAAGATCTCCTAGTCAAGGATGTAATTCTTTGAAAATAACTCACTTACTCGACGGTTACATCAGTGAATAGGCAATTGCAACACGTTGCTTCGTGTTTGCTGGATATCCTAAAAGCGTCTTAATAATTTCGCCCTGATGATCGTTATTTTTTAAAAATCTGCCACTCAACTCCTTAAGGACGTTGTTCTCGGTAAAATGAAGGATCCAACAGAGGATCGAAACTTTCACAAAATATTCTTCGAATTATTAGAAAAATATTTCTCCTCAGGCAAAAATCGTTTTACCGTCCGGAATTGGCAAAAAATGTCATTTAAAATAACGATTTTAACACGCAAAGCATAGCCGCGTGGCGTATTTTAATTTTTTGACATCGATGGAGCTCCAACGCGTCCATGAAACTTTGCTAACAATTAAAAGACTATAAAAGGCATATTCAAAAAAAAAAAAATGAAATTTTTTGACCGTCTCCATCCATGTTCATTTCGACGAAAACTGCAAAACTTTCGATAGTATGAGGTACGTGGTGGGGGGAATGCTCACGTCGTGACATCAGCGTAGCTGGGTCGGCGAAGCGCACAGCTATAATATAAATATGTTTAATTATGTCTGGATATAAATATATTATGGATATAAATATGTCTGTGTGTTTGGCCGTTGAACGTAATGGGGTAGTCCGAAGTTGCTAGCTTGTTTACCGTATTGGTGTGCTTGTCGGTGCACGCCATTTTTGCGTGTACGTGGACTAATCCGAAACAAAAGTTTGTACCGTACGTCGCACTGCGCGTAATGGCATTCATGCTAGCGATACGGTATAACTTTTTGGTGAGATTGTCCACGAACGACGTTCTTAAGGATGTTCTGGCTATAGTGTTCTAAAATTGATAGAAAGATGAAAATTTGACAGATTGTTTATTTTCCCTATTTAAATACGCGCACAAAGTTTGAAATCGATTGTCCTACCGGTTCAGTAGTTATTCAACGTTCAATTTAAAGTTTCTTATGGAATGACAGCACATTCTTGCATTTATGAACGAAATTAATAAAGAAGCAACATTGATATGGTATTCAAACTTTTTCTGTGCGTCGATCCAATTCTGGGCAATATTTGTCAAAAAAAAAGTTTTCGATGATCCTTAGCCGTTCTCGAGTTATTTATAAAAAATCAATGAAAAATGTCAGAAACAGAAACAGAAAATAGAAAATTGGATTTTTTCAAATTTCAGTACGTTTTGTCTTGGACTGTATATAGCCAGAACAATGGGAATAAGAAAAACTTACCGATAATCGAACTCTAATCTAACCAATGAAGAGTCTGGCTTTTCTGAATTTTCCAACGTACAATAATTACGACTAATCCGACAAAGCTATGAAAGCGCCGTTAAGTCCTCAGGTAAGAAAACTGAATGACCATGACTATTGACCATTTGGGAAACACTTATTTACAAGAGTGGGAGCGTCAATATTGGATATAAAATCAGGCACCTTCATTAAGTATTTCAGTCGCAGGCATCCTTCGTAAAAGCTGACAAGAAAACTGTCCGCTAGTGTCTGAGGATAATTGTAATTGTGAACTGCGTTCGATATATTGACAATATGAAACTGTTCGTCGTAAGTACAAAGAATTTTTCAAACTTGGCGCGTAATCGTATTTTTCAAATATTAATTTCCCGTATATGCTTAATATTTATCTTTTAATCTTTACGCAGTTCGCTCTGATGATTCTGGCTGTAATTGCCATGAGCTTTGCCGCACCGATCGAAGATTCTGATCCTTCGAATCCAGGATATCTGGAAAATGGTCCAGCTGAGGACAGAGCCGTTTTATTGAAGCTTTTGGCACTGAAGAAACTCAAGTTGCTGGTCTTAGGTTGAAGATAATAACTGTTGTACAATTTAATAAGAACTTCAACTAGAAATGACAAAGCCCTGCGTATGTCTGTGACAATCGTTGGTGTATCTTGCTTTTAGATATATTAGACATGTTAATTTTGTATTTTTCATAATTGTGTCTTTTCCTTAGACTAGCAATAAAGGCAATGCTTTTTTAAATGTGTTCACATTTTCTTTTTTCTAGCCACTGTCAACTGTCTATAATTAAATTTGTTGTTAGAATATCAAGAACGTATTATTTTTTTTATTAATATATTATTTACACGTATTCTTACACATGATATAAATTATTGACGAATGACCATTTGTGTTATTGAATGTTAACGATGTCAAATTTCCTTACTCTTTACCATTAATTTTTTAATTTTTTTTTTACAAACGACCTGACACAATTTATTGAATTTCGAAAATCGCTTGATCGCGTCTTATTTTTGAAAATGCGTCTTCGCGCTCTTCCGCGAAGTAACTTCAACAGGAAACACATTTAGCGCGACTATACAAAATTCAACGATAGCAATTATAATTAAATAACTATATATAATTGGTATTTCTGTTATACTATTCAAATACTTTGTATAATGAATTCAGATTATATAAAACCAATATGCGCAATCATATTGGTGTTTTTTTTT
>JARQSU010000329.1:376661-438443 GCA_030142265.1 Calameuta filiformis
ATACTATTCAAATACTTTGTATAATGAATTCAGATTATATAAAACCAATATGCGCAATCATATTGGTGTTTTTTTTTTGTTATTAAACAATTCCCCACGTGAGAATCATTAACAAAGGGCATTGCATTTTTACAAGTTGTTATAAGCAAAACAAAATAATATAATTCACATTTCATTGTCCAGCACAAAGATAATTATCTTCAGTGTGATAGTATTTACCTGATTTTGCTATAACCTGGAGAATTATTATTGGATACTTAAATTAAGAATAATTCATGCCCATGACAAATATACTGTATTGTCATCTATTATTTGTTTACAAATTACCAATTGTGAATGATACGGCATTATCACCCAATATCCCAGGCACTATAAATTGATAATTTACTATTTCATTTGCAAGAAATAACAGTGACTGAGAGAGACAGAGAGAGAAAGAGAGGGATAAAGAGAGAATAAAAGTAAAAATGTAACACCCAATAAATACTATATCTGTTTCAAAAAAAAATATATATGAAGGATTATTTACAATGATGTTGCAGACCACTCTGTACAAGACACTACGTCATAGAGTAAGCTTATATTAAAAGAAAGACCCTCGAGTCCTATTGCTTCCTGCGTAGAGTGCAATTTATTAATTGGACCGTAACTAGTAAAATAGGAATTATTAATTCCACTATTTATCATGCCTTCGTAGCATAAATTCTATCTAGTATAGTTCGTCCATTAGTATACATATTATACTTATTCCATAATTTTGAGTTGCCCTTATTCCAGGCCCATTCAATATGCCATATTGAAGTAATTACGCAAGCACCTTGATTAGGAAGTAAGATAACAAAAAATCTGTTCATAAAGCTTATCGACTGTAACGACGATATATATTTGTACAGTTTCGAAACTGACATTCTTTCGTGATCGACCCAGTCGTGTTTATTCCTGCAGAACTATCTAATCTTTAGTCTGTCATAGCGAATATTGAAAGATAATAACAAAGATACTTTTCTTTAACACTAATGAACCTTTGAGCCCAATTCAATTTAGTAATATCCAATCTTTTATTTTTCTGTCTCTCATTGTCCTTGTGAAAAAAAAAGTGTTAGAACGCGTAGTACAATTGAAAAATAATAATCAAAAGAATGTTACGTGAGTCACAAGAAACTTTCTTGGTGAGTTTAAGCTTCTACGAGAAGACAGAATAATATTAAAGTATTGATTAATTATAATAATATGTATGTCATTGGATGAATCGGATATCTATTGACTAAGGAATGATCCTGGAATTGAATTTGATAATCAAACTCGTACAGTTGATTAAACTGGAATTCCTAAAGTTTTTAATATTTTTATTCTATAGGCTATCATCACTGACAATACATACACTCTCCATTAGCCATTTCTGAGGGACAAACTCATTGCTACTTACAACTCTTACTGACACGTCTACTCTGGATGCTAAGTCGTAGGTACCAGGAGATGCAATTACAGCCTGTAGTTTTACTGTGTTTGATCCGTACGCATCTAATTGGCAAATTATTGCCGTGTGACTAATGTACCTGAAGAACGAGGAAGCTTGTCGTGGATATAATTGAGACTTTATATTTGGTAATTGAGTATTGCTGAAAAGACAATAAGAACGTATTCCATATAAATCACAAACAGGAACAAAACTAAATGAAGAAAGTATTTAAATCAATGACAATTACCTGCTAGTTCCTATAGTATTCACTTTGACTTCAATGGCCGATTGCGAATGATTTTGCATATTTACTAAAACCGGGACGATGCACATGCGATTCCTTGAAAAATTATGCGCAGCCTGTCTTACGTGACTCAGATTAAACGAAACAACATTCTGTTTGCACGTCAGCTCCGAGTATTGATTCCTCCTGACAATACTTGTCGAATCAGCAACATTCCTGTCCGGTCCAAAAATCTTCAAGTTTCCATCGTACTTGTTTTGCTCGGTTTGTGACTCCTCAGGATGTTTGTACAATTTATTAAGAAACTCCAAATCTACGTGATGCTGACCTACAGCCTGACGCGTAGAACCTTCCGTGACTCTAGCTCTCCATCTGAGAATTAAGACAGCATCAATTTTCATAGTAACAGCAAGAGAACTGTTATTTGCGTTGGCCTGTTGCAGCTGTTGTTGCTGAGACTCATTTGAATTCTCGTTCAAATCCAATGGCGTAATTAGCCGTCGCTGTACAAAGTCAATATATGGCGAATCGGTTACGGATTCCGTCTCGTTATCCACCTTGATTAAATCCACGTCCGAATAGACAGATTCATCTTTTGTTCTTCTGCGAACTTTGAGCAACAGATGAGCAGATTCCTGAGGCTGCATCTTCACGTCTGACGGTGCTAACGTGGAATTGCACAAGTACCAGGAATCACTTTTCAGCGATACTTTGGTCAAGGCAATTTCATTGATGAAAGGATCTCGAACTTGATTTGTATTTTTTACACGAATTGTCACATTTAACGTTGTTGAATTCTCCAGATTGACAGCACTTCTGTGAGCAATTGCATTTATCTGTATAGAATCTAAGACTGTCAGCTGCCACGTCTGACGACTCAATCTATATTTTGGTATACTATTCGCCTCAGGATTTTCATAATAGAAAAGTAAGTCCAGACGATGAGTTCCCTTTTCGTGAGGAGCGCGTATCCATAAGGGCATCTTGTGAGTGTCTTCGACATTCAAGATTCCCCCAGTCGATGGAGGTAATCGTATTTTTGTAATAAGACCTCGACTTTTTCCTGTTTGTACTGAAAGAATTGCTCAAGATTAGGTTAAATGCTATGTCAATCCCAATAATATAACCTCTTCCATTAATCAAATACTTACCACTATCCGTACTGACTAATTGATTTTCCAAGGAAAATAGTTTTGCATTAGAAGAACCAATATACAGATTTGTTAAGGGTGCGTGGCCAATATTCTTTAGAGTCACTTCAACCCTCTGCATCTCACCGCATAACATCTCTGGAGACAATTTACTAAAAGATACCTAAAACAAAGAAAGCTCTTAATAGTAAAATCCCATTGAATATCCATTGCGAAAGGAAAGAATTGTAAATTTAAAAAAGTTACCTGCATAAAAGGCGCCTTCTCCACGACTTTCATATAAAGCCTATAATCTTCACCGTACAGTTTGACTCCAGGTTTTTCCTTAATATTTTTTAACTTTGGACCTTTTATATCGAACAATCTTTTTCCAGATATACTAACAGTAGGATTAACAACAAGTTGATCAGCCACCGTACTGGTAGGATTTGATAAGGTATAACTCAATCCTATCACTTTGATGTCACCGATCTGTTTAGGCCTCAAAGATAATACAACAAATTGTTTGCAGTCAGGCTGCAACACAATAGCTTCAATGGTTTGTGTGTCAACAGGAAATGACTTCGTACTGTCATCCATTTCATTTTCATTAGTGACGATTTCTTCGTCACTGCTCGTAAATGACCATAATAATTTTACATTGGACAATGGCAATGGTATACGCAAGGGATTATGCAATTCGATGTAGAAGTGAACTGGCTCCTCAAGTATTGCATTCGGCTTGATGCTATTGTTGGTTCTATTCGAATAGAGAGAAGTTGTGGGCTTAAATATCATAGGAACCGAACCTTGTGCTTCGGTTAATAAGATTTCCTCGAGTCTTGCCCATTTGGCATCATCAATCTCTGAATTTTCGAATGACAGATGACTCGCTGTTATTGTATTCTCAGACACGTTCACCGAAGGACCAAACAATACTTTGATTTGATTCCCGTCTATAAGCGGAAGTGGCAAAATAGGAAGCACACTCCGATCGATGGTTTCTTCCTGAGACAACAGCTGTAATAGAATATTTAATTAAGGATCCGCAGTTTTACTTATTTTTGGATTCGAACTATCCCATTTAAAATTACAACATTCCTGTCTGAGTTATTCACTGTTGACTTCGTTGTTAATTAGTAATTCTTAATGAGATAAAATTACATACGTTGTGAATGTGCAGGAATTCTCGGAGAAACGCAGCTTGTTGTGCCGCAGGCTGTTTACTGGAGGCGCTTAACAATTTCTCAAATACCTTAACGGCCTCGTAAACCTGTTTCAATGATGCTGCTTGTCTACCTATTGTGAAATGAATATGATCTTCCGCCAAGGACCAGCCTCTGCCATCGTAGACCTAAAATAATGAATATTACATGAACTACTTTTTAACTGCTAGAAATGACTGGACATAGAGATAAAGGAGGGATGGAAATGATTACCTGATAAGCTTGCTGATAACATCTTAAAGAATGTTTTCTCTGTCCAGCTTTAGAGAATCTGTGACCAGCCAGTACAGCGTGAAATGCGTACTTGCGCATCATCTTCGGAACGATAAAGGAATAAGCCGCTTGTTCAAGCAAAAGCGCAGAACGTAAATCCGAATCCTCACTAGTCATACGAATTAATTGTTTGGCAGCTTCGCCATAGAGTCCACGACCTTTTAAGCATTCGGCACTGAACAAAGTCGCCCTGGTAGCAAATTGTGGCAGTTTGCAGCTATTCGAATAAGTTAAAATGGCATCGTCCATATACTCTATAGTTTTTCGTGTCATTTCGCCCTGCATAAACGCGCTCAGGGCAGCCATTTCTAAAGCACCAGCATAATATAGCCAAGCCTGATCCGCAGCGAAATCACGTTTCGCACTGTGATACGCTTGATAAGCCAATGAGTAATGGCCAAACATAAAACACAAGTCACCCAAACGTCGAAGCTGCAACTCGGGCGATTCTGTTGTGTAACTAAAAAGAATTAAAATGTATACCCAATGCGTTCGAATCATGAATAAAGTAGTATTAATTTTATTCAGCGTACATTACTGCGTTAGTCGGCGCCGATCCGGGTGTACCTGGTTTATTCGTACCGAACCATCTCTTGGTGGCACTGAAGAGAGACCGACTCATGCCCTTTTTATTTGAAATTACATCGTTCAAAAGACCAATCTGCTTCTCGACGTAAGGCAACAAACTTTTTAGGCAAAATTCCGTTGTGAGAATTCGTAATCGCTCCAAGTCTTGAACCGAGAGCCATGACCCGTGTTGAGCAGCAGGGCGATTCGGTGAATCTGCCCAGACATTAGCATTGATCGGTGATCGATTCTCTGATTGACTTTTGAAATTCATTATGGTGTTTATGTTGTACGGCTTCTCGCCTTCTGGACTGAGTGGATGTATCGTCACTGGGACTGCTTCCTGTCCTACTTCCAAGTGAACTGCTGGCGACTCTGATACTTCAGATGACAGACTTATTGTGTCTGCCTGATCCGGTGATACCAAGATTGGATTATGAGGTGCTACGGGAGTGCCAGCTTGACTAGATCTAACGTAAAGATGAAGTATATTTATGCTATATGTTTTCACGACAATGTCTGTGACTTAAGGTTTTCAAAGTAAAGGATGTCGCAAAGAATTGTAAAATAATTTAACTTGGTGCTATGTAAATTAGGTTATGGATGAAATATGGATTATGTGTCAAAATACGTACTGATCAGTTGTGAGTTCATTCGGCATAGCAGAAACACCACTGGTGTCAGCTGGCGTACGCGGTGAACTACTCTGTTCACTACTACCAGAGATATCTGAGTGCTTATTTAAAAATTGACTCCATGGATCAGGTAAATGTGTACTATCGTCAGATGGCCCTGGAGGTCGTGAGTTCATTTGTAATAAGAAACAGTTGTTCAAACCATAGATATTTTTCATTTCATTAAAGACAGTTTCAGCCCTAAAACCCACAGGCATCATTCTTTTTTATAGTGAATATCAGTTTAATGTTAATTAATGAAATTGTGTGAAAGATCGTAATACTAGTCATTGTATGCAGTAGTAATAGAATATCAGATGTCTATGTTAAATGTATAAATATCTTTAAAGTACTCACTTATTTCTATCATCCTGGCCTGCATCGTGTATAAGGATATAATATCTGAGAGCATTATTGTTGAACCACTTGGGCAACTTTCCAGGCACACTCTGTTGCAGCTGCGCACCCATGTGCTGTATTTTTTCTAACGGATTATCATCCGCTGTTGATACAACAATCATACAAGCTAGAAAATGCTTGGTGAATTCATGATCGGATGGGAATTGAACGCTGAGAAACATTTCTCTCCAAGCTTCGAACCAAGGAACAGATACTGGAATATTTAGATCAGTCGTTCCTATTCGAACTACAGTAGTACGATCACATAGCACAGAACTAACAGATTCATTAAGCATCTTTCTAGCCAAAGTAGGCTGCGGTGGACGTACATTTACATCCTGAATTGATATACGAAGATTACGTACGACTATAGAAACACCTTGAGGATCCTTGATATGTCCTGCAAAAGTGACCCAATCATCAGAGCATGATAAATGAGCTATCACAAAACATACTAAATACAAGGCTAATCTGGCTCACACTAATGACTCAGATTAATGACTTCAAACAATGATTACCTTCGGTGTTGAGTTTGCAGAAAGGCTGAAGGAGTTCAATGAAAGTTAAATTGTTCTTTTGACAAGTAGCTTCGGCAGATGCCGAACAAACTGCAGCAACTTGTGGCGAAAAAGCATTGCTGACAAATTCCCGTGGGGTTAGCTTACACTGAGCCATATTTCTGTTTCAGAGAACTCCAGTGCTTTATTTGAAAAGACCGGCTGCGGCGTTAAAACGGACAATCGCTAATATCAACTCTACTTTCTTAATAACATACTGCACTCTCCAAATCTGTGGAGATCTGTGAAAATTTGACAGCAATCGGAATACTACGACATCCCCACAGTAGCCATTATAAACATGTCCACGGAATGTTCATTAAATAGCTGTTTACTCCTCTTCGGTTTGTCAAACTCCTAAATGAAAAATCCCTGCATGAGAATTAAATGAAAGTGCATCGCATAATATCTGCGTACGTCATACTTACATCGAGGAAGTGTTTAATATAAAATCGTTATTAAAATTCATATAAAGATTAATCTTTTAAATGGCGAGTAACTCAATGAGACAATGGCAAAGAATAATATTCGAGATTTATGAAAACGATTGAAATACTGTAAAATATATCAAAGTGCATCTATTTCACGATCCATGTTCTTTCTTTCGGATATAAACGTATCTTAGCGTATAACGAAGCATGCGCAAATACAAAGTGTTACAATGTTTCCGATGGAAGAACCTCTAACCTAATACAACGTTCTCGTTGGATTCAAAATTTTCTTTAACATTCTACAATGAACACCACCGGTAATTACTCAATAAAGTTAAATATGATTTTAACATTAATTGATAATTGAATATCTAAATGACAACTGGCATTTGGTTTAAAACTATACTTTTCTTCATTTCGCCTGCATGGGCAATAACCAAAATAATTGCATATTTTTTATTATTAATTTTATGCATCCTACATAGTAAGACTTTATTTCGACATTAATGAAAACTCGCATAATAACCAAGAGGCTATCGATATTTTCAAAAAAACTAAAAATTGTAATTGTAATTTGAAATTCACACCTAACCTATATCACGTGTAAACGTGTGGACGATGCTTAAGCCTTTGCTGGCGGGAAAATGCTGTAAATTTGGCGGCAAATAATGGAGGACCGTTATATATATGTATATCCATTCTTGCTCCTTTCTCGTTCCGTACATTTGGAATAAACGTAAAATCAGTCGTGTCTTCTACTCGCATCTATCAGGTAGTGTTAGACCTTAAATTTTGAATATTGTAGATTAAAATTATTTTAATATATTATATGATATTTATTGTGTCATATAATCGACAATAATGAATAATGCGAACTGGTTTAATTCATTGTGTTTTCAGAAAATAATGTTACTTTTACGTCCTTATTGATAACGTATTTGTAGACGTTATTTACTTTTGTATTGCTAAACAGTTGATAATACCAGTTAATTATCTTAATGTGTAATTAGTAATATACTTGTCTGCTGCATGCATTCTTTCAATTTTCTTTTAATATGAGACTGTTGAAATCACTTCATATTGTGATATTAAATATGATAATTTATCAATTGATCTACACATTTCTGTATGACGATACCATATTCTTATTGCGGAATGGATATTTTGATATTGATCATTTATTGCGAAACTTCTACTCACTCTGTTGTTGCAAAGCATAGAAGAGGAACTCTAATTTTGATTTTTTCTTTATGCAGGAAAACATATATTTAAATTATTTGCTAGAATGAGCATGACACCATCTACGGTTTACAAGCGCCCATTCACTGTGTGTATAGAGGGGAATATAGGCAGCGGCAAAACAACATTTATCAATGAATTTAAACAGTATAATGATACGACTGTTTTACAAGAACCTGTAGAGATGTGGCGCAATGTATCTGGCACAAATTTGCTGGTAACGTGCTTTCTCCTGAAAATAACATTCCTATTTTAATAATACGATATTAATTTTTTTTTTTTCGTAGGAGTTGATGTACAAAGATCCAGCACAATATGCTTGTCTATTCCAGTCTTATGTGCAACTTACCATGCTACAGTTGCACACTATAGAGACTCCTACACCTTATAAAATAATGGAAAGATCAGTATTCAGTGCTAGATGTTTCATTGAGAACATGAAGCGCACCAAAATGCTGAGGCCCGTAGAATCAGTAGTCCTAGAAGAATGGTACAACTGGTGCGTCACAAACGTGAAACTTAAAACGGATCTGATAAGTAATACTTAATCTTAATTATATTTAATCCATATGATTTGCTACCGATCCACACTAACTATTTTCTTTATTCTGTCAAAACAGTCTATCTGAGGACAACACCAGAAGTTGTGTACAAAAGAATGCGAGAGCGTGCTCGTGAGGAGGAGTGTTCTGTCTCATTAGAATATTTGCAACAAATGCATCAAATACACGACGACTGGCTATACCACCGTACGTTGTTCTCATTGCCAGCACCTGTTATCACATTAAATGGCGATAAAGGTATCGAGGAAATGTTTGCCGAGGTGAGAAAATGCAAAGAGGGTTTCTTTACGAAAGCTGATCAGATAATGCTAGAAAATGGAACACGGTGCAGATCAGAAGAATCGTCGCCCGTCCAGATAACGCCAAAGAAACTACAACTCGGCGGTAGTATGTAAAAAAAAGGAATTCTTTCTATCTTGAAACATTTATTGAATTATTTTTATATTTTTGAACTTCGTATAGTAATATGATCCCAAGGAGACGAGTTATTGATTGTAAAGATTTCGCAATGGCGTGTTGCAAAAAGATCAGAGAAAAGAAATAACAATTTAATATGCACGTATCAGATATGTTGTGTATCATTTTTATTTTATTATTTACTTAACACTTGCACTTAATAAAGTAAATTCTATTATCTTTCAAGAAAATACACTTATGTATGCATTTCTTGCTTCATTTGATGCAAAAGAATAACTGCATTTGAGCTTAGTCAACCGTATTTTATAATATTTATTCGTGCTTTATTAAATGTCGATTAAATTTATTAAAAAATATGCTTTTATCAATATTTTGTTTTATCATGATTACACTGTTCACTGCATTATATTTGCAAATTTCTTAGACATTTATTCGCTATAACAAAATTCTACCAATATCTTCACGTCATTCGATTTGATTTTTTTTTACCTGACTTTGAAAACCGAATCTGAATTTTTTGAAAAATGAAAATATCTCAGAATGTTAACACACAAAAATTATCTTTGACATCAACTACATGTAACATTGTAAAAGTCCATATGACAGTTTAGATAAAATTTTGCGACCAGCTAACAATGCATTATATTGTTGGGAAAAGTAAATAACGTTGATTAAAGTTACCAGGACCATTCCGAATAAAATAAATGAACCCTGTAAAGGATCCATCCCCAGGTTGAGGAAACAAACTTATGCAACTTTCCATAACCATTACTTTATACTTATGTAATGCATTAATATTAATTTTACGATGACAATAAAGACTGACATCTGTGTCTACGTCTATTAAAAAATGTAACACAAATGGTATAACAATATTCTTAATTTCCAATATGGAAAGTTAAATCCTACAAATAATTCTATTGTATAATAAAGTGTAAAAATATCACATTGGCAAATTTTCTTTTTATATCACTTTGCACGCTCCGTGTATATTATTCAGATATAAGATTATAGCAGAGTCAAACCTAAAAATTCATTTTACACGCCTGTATTGTAAAACTACTTATTATTACTGTGTACAAGCACGTGGAATAGTTTGGGTAACAAGTAATTGAGAATAAGAAATAAATCAACGTGCCAGATTTGTTATCCAAGCACTTTAGATTCTAAATGCGGGCAGTCAAAAATGGATTATTGATAAATGATAATTATATTACAATTAAAGTGAATCTAATGTAATGCATTAAGCATTTATACATAGACAATGCCATTAACAATATATTCTTTAGTAAACGTCAAATGGAGAATAAATTTTCACGCGTAGAATCTTAAAGAATTGTAAATTCTCAACGGGAAGCTTAAGTATTTAATTAATTTGTTAAAAGTGAAGTCAAAGTTTCCGTACCTGAAATAACTCAGGTAAACAAAGATTTATTATAACAAATTCTCACGCTTCAGCATGAATTTTTATATTTAGTTTCTTCATCGCAACAAAACGAAAAATGTAAAAAGTTATTCCGTACAAACAAACTACCTGAAGGAGCTTGTACCATAGAAATCGAAATGTACAGGTTAACTTCAGATGGTGCATTTGACCTGAATATATTATATGTAAATATATATACAATTATGCTAATTAGAAATTCTAATTACGCGCTACGAAGGCTTCTTGCGTGCGGCTGCTAATCTTTCCACGCAATCATATTCTTGACAAGACCAGATTATGCAAACCAAGTCGCCCAGTCGAGCGTCCTTCGTATTCGTCTGCTTCCAGTCGAGCAGCACTTGATAGATTACCTGAAAACGGAAAAAAGTCATACTTTAATTGGAATCAAATAATACGTTATATTAGGATGACGTAGAACCAATAAAACAGAAGAGAAAACGGCATATTGCGAAATTATTCTGCCGGAATGAATTCTATACGTGTTTCTCATTGGCCAGGAATTTCTTAGGAAATCACGTTTAAATTGTTTGATACGCGTCTGGAAGACAAATGGGTATAGTCGGTTTACTGATAACTCCATAGAGCGTTTAAATACGTAGAAAATAAAAGTTATCTCGACAATCTTATATGCCTTAATAACAGCCTTGAAAAAAAAAAGAAACTTTCGTAACTGTGTATAAACGTAGAAAATTAATTTTTTCAAATTTATATATAGAGTCACGTCTATAACATCGAATATGTGAAATATGCTAAATTGAGCACCAACAGTTCTTATTATTCGTATGTTAATTATAATCTATAATTAATAATTATCATTATACTGTTAGTGTACTGTTCTTTGTTGCAAATCATACCGATTAAATAGAATCATCTTAGTACGTTGAACCCAGCGTGACCCACGAATGGGTTACAGGCTGTACTTTAGTACATGCATCAAAATGTAAGCCAGGCTAAATATGTTATGTCACACAACTGAGACGAGATCAAAATGTCATATAAACGGGACACTTGGTATTTCCGAAGTTTAATCAGTTATAAAAATAAAATGAGTATAATGTGTTCAATTTTATCAGCTTAGATAAGTGCTTAGGCAAGGCTGATACAGTGATGTATAGCACGTGCATATATATAGCGATACCATCCTCTATCAAATAAATGAGGCGTCTGGAAAAGATAGTCAAGATGAACTACTATTCTTGCTTATTTTCTTATCTGCTTTTAGAAGCATGATTATCCTATCGTTATATCATTATAGATGGGACCATATATTAGGTACTTTATATTCGCAGGAAGATTGGCATTAGCAAGAAAATTACTTTTTCGAAACCATTCCACAGTTAAGCAGACTCGTTCTTACCGCAAGAAACCTCAAGGTCATACATCCATTTGTTTCCGCATAAATTTACATTTATTAGTTTCGCAGAAGCACTGTGACAGCATAACGTTATGAAATTATTGAAGAATATTCTAATCTAAATGGTTAAAGATATTTAGCAAGAATTTTAGTGTTTTTAATTGTATTTATAGTACTGATTTTAGAATTCTATTTTGTTCTATAGTTCTTGACATTTTCTCAAGCCATGAATTATGAGTCGATGATGAAAATTTCATGGTCTTCATCTAGCAGACCTATTTAGCTTACCTGATCGATGCCTTTGACCTTATGATTTTCTTCGAACTGATCAATTTGTCCTTCGGAGTAGCCTAAACGTCTAGCTACATCACGCCAACCATGTCCAATATGAGTTTTTATCAGAAACATATCATCAAGATTAATTTGTTCCTTGCACATGCTGAGTTCCTCAACACTTTCAGGCATCGGTTTAGTTTTTGGCTTCATTGTAGAAGGTTTGGATGTTACTGTGGTATTTTTATTAAACTGGTTTAAGTTGTTATATGTGATACTTGTCCTGGAGCCAATGGTCACTCCCTTTGAATTAACTATATTATAATTCACGACATTTGCGCTTTGCGCTGCAACAGACACAACAATATCAACATAAATATTGAAAGAGACAGTTAATACTTTTTTATAATTTATATCTTTATATCAATTCCAATAATACTTACGTATTTTATACTTGGGCTTCGTCTTTCCTCGTGGACTCTTTGGTCTGAACTCAAAACCTGCTGTACTCGAATGACACGTTTTTGGACTTTTTGGAAATTCGCTGTCCGAAGTAGTTGGTTCCGGTGCTGATTTCTGCCTCCTGATAACTTCCGGCATGTCTTCCGCACCGTTTTCAATGTCAGGCGTTACTGGTGCTGAATTTATTTTAGTCTCTGGAGAAGATGGACCTAACTTATATCTTTCATCTTCCACGAGAATTCGTGGTGGATCTGGTTTCGCATCAGTAGTTAAATTGGTAAATCTTCGTGACATTTCTGACAAAATTGACATTTTGATTGTCCTGAAAATGAGACAAATACAATCATACATTATTTTCTCAATAAATTCATTTACTCAAGTTTTTTGCAATATTCGTAAAACCATGACTAGCAAACGCATATACCATTATTAAGTTGAATAACATAATCAATGGGTAGTATAGGGACTTCATTCAATCTATAATAAAAAAAAGAATAAAAATATCTGCGTTTATTCAGAACAGGGGCACGAAAGTTCTATCTGGGATGCTTAACTACCTCGTGGGATCAACGTTTTTTGAAAAGGGCAGATTCGCAAACGGCAAGTTAATATTTGCCAAATCGATTTATTCGACTGCTAGACATGGTAGTATGTTTTTCAAATAACCCGCGTGTAGAATATTCGCAAAACCCATAGACGCAACAGTTCGTTGTCTCGTAACTAGGACAGATGCGAGAAAAAAAGGTATGTCAAAGTGAGTCGACACGTGTATTATTTTAAAGCACACTGAATATTGTAATCGATACTACGAATAATCGTAATTAGGCGATCGGGAAGCGGGAGTTAAAAAAGAAAAAAAAAAATGAATCACTGGATCGCTTGTCAACACTTTGTAACTCGATATTCGCAAACTGTCTATTACAAATAACACAATTTATATCGATCCAAAAACTCAAAAGAAACCAAAATTGGTAATATTTTTCAAAATATTAAACCGTTCTCTGTAAATTAAATTAAAATAATATCATTCTATCAACAATATAAGGACTGTGTATTAATCTAATACAATCATAAGTTTAAACATTCTAGATAAGTAAAACGAAGAAAATATAATCCTTAATATAAATGAATGCTGATAAACTGTCACATATTATTGCTTTAATCAGCATTAGTACATGGTATATGTGTACCATATGTAAAGCCTGAGAACGTATACCAGTAATTCGTATTATAACAGTGTAAGTATGCACAGTCTGCCGGAGAATACTGCGAATTGCAGTACAATGAGGGAAAAAGGAAAAAAATCGCATATAAAAAGACATTGTTGACGTTCGATGTGAAATTCTCATACATTTTTTCTACGTTCCAGGAATAACGTCACGAATATAAGAGGCGAAAGGAGTTTTCTATAAATAGATTCGTCGTCCTGATGTGTATGACGTATATGTAGAAATCTTGAATGCACTCTTGTATGTACTTTTGTAAAGTCGCACAAATACCGTCCAATTGCCATGTTCATATACTTATCTTATATACTTTCAGAATACGTAAATCAGAAGAACGTGTCATTCCTGTCTGTAATTTCTCAGATATACTCGTGCATTCCTGCACTAAATATTAAGTAAATTGTTGAACATACATATATGTATATATATATAATGCATTTGGATAACACAGACATCCAACGAGTCTGCGCAATCTGGAATTTCCAAATGATAAAACCTGTTCCGAACGTATTGTAAGTAAATTGTATACGCATAATAATAATAAAAAGATAATTTAACTTTGCGACTGCATTTACAACTTAATAGAGAAAATTCGAAGCTCTTTAGATTTCTCCTCGCTTTGTGCCATTAAGGTTAGGAATGTATCTACAGGTGTTATCGAAATTTGAAAAATTACTCCGTCTTTTAATTGGTCGAGTATATGTGTCCGATGTTGTAGGCGCAGCTGTTCAATTGAAATTCATCATTTGAAATTTGTCATGTTCTACGATATCGGACGATGCACATACTTAGCTAGTAACCTTCAGGTGAAAATTGAAACCCGTATGCCAAATTCGTTTTTTTATGAAGGCCATGATTTGTTGAATAATTCAATACTGCAATCCGCGGACACGCCTTTGGCATTTATATTCACAGTTAATATTTAAGCCTCGAGTCTATCCTGTAAGTACGAACAATAGGTACGAGTTGACTTTTGTAATTTATTTTCTCCTTTTGCTAATTTCAATCCTTCTTGCGAGTATAGTGTTATTCAAATTGCGTGACAGAAATTTTGTAATACTTTCAAAATATTATATAGAGACACTTGTAATATATACGACACGAGTGACTGACCCGACTTATTATAAAAATATTAATGTATCCAAATAAAACTCATGACTAAGCATCGAATGTTTATCTACACGCAATTAGTATAAACAAGTCACACTTATAAAAACCCAACATTAATTCACTCGCGCGGTCAAATTGACGTACGCTAATTCTGAGGCACGTCCCGGATTTTAAATCACAATCAAATATGTATATAACTGACGCTTATTAGAAATCTCCATTGTTACAATGATATACACAATCTTAAACTCACCTTAATGACTGTTCGAAATATTCATTTCATTATTAGCACTATTTGTTGTTCGAGATACTATTGTCACCCGCGGAGACAGACCGAATTTTCAGTTATACTTTCCGATCAAGTTTCTTGTTTTATTCAGAGATTATTTCAATGTCCGACGCAAGTAATTGCTACTCAGTAGACGCACTGGACGACGCTGGACGTCACCGCTGACTGATTTGAAATTTTCAGACTTGTAAGCTCAGGGCCACTCAGGAATATCCCGGGGCACGAATTGGCACGTACGTTCTACGTTCTACGTATAAACCAGTATGAGCTGTCTTTCTGCTGTTACCAGTTACATATTGGTTCTTTGTGGACCAACAAGGACACAGCTGCATATCAGTTGACGAGATTAAAAAATTTATAGACTCAAATTTTTGCCCAGCCACTAGCGAATTTTATCTCTTGTATCGAATTAGAGCGCTTCTGAAATAAGCACTTTTTTAAGCAGCAATAAAACGTATAACGTCCTGTAAATCTTGGCGTCACGTTTATCGTTACAAAAGACAAATGTTCGATAATTACGAGTGTTGTATATTTTGAAAGTTAACTTCGAAACGTTTACTTTTTAAAGAGGAAAATATTATGGAGTAGAATAATATTGATGTTAACGTTTTATTGCTGTTCAACAATCGCTTTATCCATGGTTGACCGCCCAGAGCATACTTTGTGTCTAATGATTAATGGACACAGTGGGCATGATGAATTATGCTGGAAACAGTATAAAAGTTCTGGGGGAACTGAAATATCATATATTTAGTTTAAACACAAAATATACGAGGGTTAGCCCTCTTTATCAATCTCTTGGTGTTGAGAACCACGACGGTTTGGAAATAATGAAATCATGGTTGATTCTTGTGTAAAAGTTAAAATATCTCAAAAGAACTCTTGTGTCTTTGAAGAAAGCTCAAAGAATGTCAAAGGAGAGAGCTTAGCCAGCTTGATCGAAAGTGTGAAAGATATTCAGCGAAAAACTAATGCTTTTCTTTCGAGTCTCGTGAAAACTCAACACGACGCGCCAACCGATGTACAAGGTAAATTTGCAATTACAGTTAGAAACTATTGATTTTCTCTATTGTTTCTTGTTGACTAATTGTAGTTTTATTTTATTAATATTTTTCGTTTTCAGAACAACTCGACATATCGGATAGCGATCCAGACGAAGTTACTACGGAATCGGAGGTAGAAACTAACCCTAAAAAATGCAAATTAACTAATTAATTTGTTGTACATTTTTTAATAAACGAATACTACAAATAGATTTTTTAATGTGATATTGGCTCGAAGTATTTTACAATATTTTACCTTGTCTATTAAATTGAAGGTGCAGTAGGTTCATCGACACTTTCTCAGTGCTCTATAGCAAATGGCAAGCAAACACGACGGTCATACGGGAAACGTAAATAAAAAACAAGAACTCCACGTCGTAATCAACTTGCTACGTTACTTACAATACAACTGGTAATTTTTGTTAACTTATTTTACTTGTTTTTATACTATTATAAAGTCTTTGGTCACTTTCATAATAGTTTCTTATAGAGATATATCAAATTCTAACCTATCTGAATTTTAAATATCGGCATTTACCACTATCCCTTATTTGTAAAATACAGTGTACTTTAGATTTACCTATTTTTTCTTAGATATTCTCATAACGACTCTGTAAAAAAAATTCCAATTTTAATTACATGATGTATAAAGTTGTTTAAGTTCAGAAATACTCAGTAATAGTGATCAACAATAATACTATATTTTATTATTAACAGATGTTTTGTCTGTTTGTAGATTTTAATGTTTATTTTTTTCAAATAATTTGATTGAGAAGACTGTGAGACGTTTAATTGAATTTTTTCAAGATGAAACATGTCTACAACGCTCTCAAATCAAGCTCAGATACGCTATGTCGTACAATGGTTTCAAGAATGGTCAGAGATGCAACGAGGTGATTTCCTGGGTATTTTGCTGGAACGGTGCAGTCCCACGGGCTTAGTAAATGGTCTAGTATCGAGTATGGAGAATTTAGGCTGTAAAGAAGATTCAAATAGGCCACCAAGTTTATTTCAATGTCGAGTAAAGCTCTTTCAAGAGTGGAGCCAAAATTGGAGTCAGCAGGAAAAAGATGCACTGTTGTCATCCATTAAAAATATGGATCCTAAATTTGGGGAGAAATACGAACAAAGATTGACTGTTGGCAATGAAGAGGAAAGGGAACTTTAAAAGAAATTAAGGCTGACAAATACTATAAACCTGGTTTCCATCGATACTGTAATTTTTCGTAATTTTGAAATCTCGAGATTAGGTCTATTAAATTTTTTTTAAGGTTTAAGGACATTTTATAAGTGCAGAAAAAAGCTCAGAATGTTTTACATTCCAATTTCTCTGACGATGAGAAGTCTTATAGGCAAGACTCTTAGTTTCCACTAGGAATGCTTTTCGTCTAGTCTGTCGCTGCTGCTCTTTAGAAGCATTATACATTCCATATTTTAATATTCATTATGTACATATTGACAGTATCCAATATTCTACTGTAACCAGTTTTCTCTAAAGACAGCTATCATTCTATTCTTACACTGTGTCAGGTTACGAACATATGGTTTTGATAAAGTGCGCAAAAGACAAGTGAAAATAATATTTGCAAGAAATTATTGCTGTCGAAACAAAATATTATTATCTAATCGAATCGAAGTATTTTTTACCTCGTTCTGAGATTATTGAAAGCTACCGAATATCACATTGTTCTTTAGACAAATATTAGATATAAGTTTTTGATATTCTCTAATATCCTCATTACGTAATTAATAATGGCTAATTCTCATGATTAAATAGTACCTTGATTTGATATTTTTTTTTGATACAATAGTTTTGACGTTGAGTTATTGTGCTTTTTGTCTCATAGAGAGTATTAATAAGATTGAATGTATTACATGCTCTTTTAATCAGAATTAATGTAAGAGTTCAATGATGTATCCAATTGTGGTCGTTTATAAAAAATATAAGAGTAAAATACCTATATACACAATGTTGTACGTAAAGGCAGCTTAATAAAGCCAGCTTGTTAAATCATCAGGCAGGTTATTTCCAATAAATTCTTGATCACTAGTACATATTGCTTTTATATATTATATATCACAGTTCTATAATAAATTGTAGCATCTATGCGCTATTATAAGTTTATATCATGGAACAGTAGTTGTGATAATTTAAAACAATTGTTACTTCGTTATAAATAAAATATTGTCTCTTAAATTATTATTTAACTATGTATTATGCAACCTATAATAAAAATTACTGTAGAAACGATAAATCTTCTAATCACATTAATAGTTACTTCGCACTGCCGCGTAAAATGCAATTTCAGATTTCCTAGGTCAATAATGATAGTGATCGCAAAAAGCATAAATAAATTATTTAAAAAATTCAAAAGTGAACTTCCAACGCTTCTCACGATTAATCCACACGTAATAAATATTAACGTGAAACAAACAGAAAACAATTATAATTCTGTTTTTCTTCTTTTTTCTTGTCGGAATAGCTTTTTACTCCTTGATAAAGAATAAAGTATCAGTTACCGTTCTATTACTACGGGTACATTTCGAAATTCATTGCCAACGTTACGACTATCATTGTATCCCTGTTTACCTGCATGCAATATACATATAGTGAGATACAACTATGCTCGCAGTGTTGGCAGTAATTTCGAAATATACTCTATATATGTGCTGCATCTGCTTTATGTCTTTTGCGTGTGCTGAAGCCATTTAATGCAAATTGACTTGATTGCGTTTTGTCCAAGTCTGTCAGCTTCTTTCAAAATTTTTCGTACATCCTGTGCTCGCGCGTGTTTAACAGCAAACAGATATGCGGCCTTCAACTGTCTGCTCTCTATATAAGAACTGATCTGTAAGATAAAAAGATAATAGATCAGTATATACAATATAATTTTTATAAGATTTACAAATTGCTGTATATAACTTACTTTAAGCTCTATATCTGCGATAAGTCGGATAAGAGTGTCTATTTCATTCTTAAAAGTGGAATTTGGATCAGCATGCGTGTAATTCAAAAGAATCTTGACACAATGTGTCAAGACACGATCAGATATAGCATAAGAGTCAGATGCTCCGGAGCTTCTACAACATTTTATTAATTGTTCTATCGAATGAAGCTTTTTATCCAAAGCCAGAATGTGTCCTGCCAAGGAGTACACTTTCTCAGGACGAAGGTTATAGTCTGCAAATAAATATTTCAGTTGCGTGGTCTCAAGTAAGTACAAATAAGTAGTTAAAAAATATAGAGCTAATCGTCACCTTGCATTATCCTGAAAGCAATACCAAACCCTTCCTCTACGTCCCTTCCACACAAAATCGCCAGGACAGCCAGTTGTGTCTTCTGTTGTTGGTGCCCGAACAGAGTTGGCAATTCTCGATTTTGTGAACTGTCGTTACCCATATCAAAGAGTCGATCCAAAAATGCATTAACTACTCTGCCTTCCTTCTCAGCATTGCCTAAAAATTTAGTGATCTCCATCTGTCTAGAAATTGTATTCACGTGTCTGTCAATTTCTGAAGGTTCCATTTCCATAGTCAGACTCCCATGGCCACTCTGGCCTGAGCTCACGCTTCTTCTTCTGCTTCTGCTAAGGTTATCGACTTGCAGCTCAGTTTCCAAATGTTTTTGAGCATCGACAAGCAGATGAGATCTTGAGCAGAGATTGGTATAGGTGGTCGCATCATTAGTGTAAAAGCGAATACAGGTCATGGACGCCCTGACGTAATCCTTCATGAAGATTTGGAGCTGATACAGCGTGTGCAAAAACTTTTTCCTTTCCAAGCTACGACAGGCGAAGACTAGATAATTCTTCCAGAGTAAAAGACTCGCATCCTTCGCCCTCATCGACTCGTAAAGCCTTTCAACGCATCCATTCTTCAAGCAGCGTATGTAAACTCCATTAAAGAATAAGTCAGGATCAATCTCGTTCTCTAGGATGTAAGAAAGACATTTCTCAAACTCGTTGTGCTTCACGAAAAACTCCATGATCGATAGGTGACTACCATACATCAATAAATAATCCAGACTCTCTTGATAATAAATATTTTTTGTAATCGAAGTAGAATGGGATACGTTGTACTGTCCTTGACTTAATGCTGTCAAACTGTTCAGGGTACTCAGGACTTCATGGGCGACGGCAGATTTTGCACGTGCATCGTGCATCCCGGATTGATCATACAAATTCAAGTTTTCGAGTATCTGTAGAATTTCGCTGAGCAATGGTGGGTCCTTGGCAGGACGATTTCTCAGAACTTCGTTCTTCTTTTGAATTTTGAGATTATTTTTTGCTTCATCCTCCAATTTCCCATCAGGCGCCTTTGGCTGTTTCGACGTACTGACTACATTATCGTTACTTTTGCCAGAAATTTCACTTGGAGAGGGTAAAAATATCCAATCGTCGTTTCCCTCGTATAAAACCTTATCTAGACAGTGAGTAAATTTATCCCTGGCCTGTTCGAAACAACCGACTTTCAAACAAGCCTTTCCCCATGCTGCCCAGACACCTTGTCTGTCCAGTCCTGACTTGGTGCTCACGTCCAGGGCCAGCGTCCACTGTTCCTTCTCGGTAAGAAGATCACGAAGTCTTCTCAGGGCGTGCTCATCTAGGTTATCCGACGGTATCAGAGTCAAGCAATCAGATTGAACCAGAGTCGTGATGAGGTCAACTTGAGACAAGAATTGATCACAAAATACTAATTCAGTATTCAGACCCAACTTGGCGCACTTGACTTTTGCAGCAACGACCAGAGATCGGATCATTTTGATAATCAACGCGTGATCAATCTCAGGATTGACCTTGCCACCACTGACGGGTTGTAGAAGTCTCTTCATCTCGTCGCATCGATCGAGCAAAAAGCTGTATGAAAAATGAGATCAATAGAGATCACCAAGGCTACCAACTGCAATTGATCCTACCTGGCATAAGCTTCGTGATCAGAGTGCAGATTCAGAATGGCTAGACACAACGAGATACTTGGTGCATGTTCGAATGAAAATTCTTCTCTGAGTGTCTGATTGTGAGTCTGATCTGTCGTTAACCTCCAGCAATCAAAAGCTTCGCTATTGGGTGTAGAAGGAGCACCTTGAGCAGCTTGCAGCTGCAGGACGGTTTGTCTTTTGCAATCGTCGCAAACGCGTACTAGAACCGAATTTGGATAACCAGAAACTCTCATGCGTTGCTGGGAGCACATGGCACAAACTACACGACCGCACCTGCGGCAATGATGTCGTCTATTGAACATGGAGAATATAACAGCCTGACAGCAACTACATTCTCTTGCCTGTGAATTAATAAAATGACTTAATCAAGCGGACAAATTAATTCATCATAAAGAAGAAACGATACTGGACCTTATCATTCGGCACCCATTCTTCTTTGGTAGGAACATTTATCGGCATCACAAATTCACCAGTTGTCCCTTCAGTACTAGACAGAGATGCTTCACGAGGTCTATTCTCTATACCATCACGCTGTAAGGCTACTCTAAAGTCCAGAGACTTGCCAGCGTAGTACCTAACAATTTTATCAAAATTCTCTGTCGATATATCAGCCTGAGGTAGATAAACTTGTATGTTGTTCAGAATTCTCTGAAGGTTCTCGAATTTTCCATTCATCAGCAATTGCTCGAACATCAATAATGGTTCTTTTATCAGGTGTATATAAAATACTCTATCTTTGGCATCCAATTCGCTTAAAATTTTCACACCTATCGACGCCTTTTCATACTTGACAGTCTTTGTCGGATTACAATGTTCCAGTAAGTAATCAATAACAAAATTCAACGTAGGAATTGACTCCAATCTCCTGAGAACTGCCTTACACATCTTCATCGACTGACTCAATGGCAGTGCTCGAAGAAGCTGTAACGATCATCTCATGAGATATCTTCCTAAAATTTTAAATCTTTTAAAAAAGACTTACCTTTGAAGCTTGCTTGAAGTCGTTCTGTTCGTTTCTCAGCAGACCTATAAGTAAATCCTGGGTAACCAGAGATTGTATCTCCGAGGAGAATGCCTGACACTCCAGCCACTCCAAGCACAGTTCAAATTTGTTCGCATCTATCAGTGACTTAACAATATGTACGGGATCAGTCTTTTCAGTGCAGTAGGCTACATCGTACCAGGTAGTGCTCTTGGCATTTGTCTCGTTGGTGCAGTAAGGCAACATTCTATGAAATACCGTAACTCTGCACAATGTCTCGTTCATTTCGAGTTTACAATGAAAGGGCAGCTTGTCCTTGTCAGAATGATGCAGCGCATGGACCAGAGCTTCCTCGCATACGTTAACAGGCCAATTATTGAGATTAGAGAGAATAGTCTGCGCCAAAACTTGTATGTTTGTTATCTGATGGACGTAGGGAAGTATGTTGTTACCCGGAAGGTCAACCTGACCCGAAATTATTCGGCTCAATATTTTATCCTTAAAACACTGCAGCCTGACGTTCCCCTTTACAAGACTGTCTGGCAAAGAGTTCATGATATCAAGACACTCTAGCCATTTGTTATTTCTTAAGTAAGTCTCGAAGCAGGTCCACAGATTGTTTGCGGATATATTTTCCTGAACGCCAGCGAGGGTTTCGTTCCCATTGTAGAGACAAGCTAGAGTCTTTGCCCAGGGTGAATTAAGAAGGTTCTCTAGGCATGCAGTACGTCTCAGGTTGTCGCATTTGGTCTCAGATATCTTAGGGCTCTCCTCGTGAATTCTTTGAACGAGATATGACAAGAGCCAGCAATGCTCTTCCAAATATTGGAGTAAACCTGGTTTGATTACTCTGCTACTCCAGTCGACTTCGTCTGAATCGTTTGAATTTACCTGAGTAAAATGTTCGTTGCTCAGCGTGTCTTTCGTGTAGTCTAGTTTAATTTCATATAAATAGAACAATGGTTTGTATCGCAATGTTGGATTTTTATCAAATAAATTTAAATAGTCATCCAACGAAATTTGATGCTCGTTCACAGCATTGGAAGCGTGACCCTCGGGATTTGAATTTCGAGAAATATACTCCTGGTAACGTTCGACCAATTCTGGTAGCCAACAAATATTCTGTACGCCTGATTCCTCTGAAGAGTCTTTTTCGATTTCGAATTGGGCATAATGATCAAAGTAGGAACGAGCCACTGAATTTAAATCCTCGTCTAGACTTTCGGTGTTGAATACTCTTGCCAAAGGGGATCCATAATATTCATTGGCCATTGCAAATATCACTCTGGGATCCTGGGTCAGATCCAAATCTTGCCACGCTAATTCATTGAGCTCTTCCGTTTGGGGAAAGAATTCTGAATTCCAAGATAGATTGCCAAGTAACTTGTACCTGAGGGCAGACAATGTTACTAGTCCTAAATCTCCAATTTCGTATCCAACAGTCATCAAGGATACGTCATGCCTAAGGTCGTTATGTGGTGGATCGTCTGCCCAGACAGTCAAAATCGAATGCAGGAGTAAAAGGTTCCACGTATTCAGGAAGAATGTCAGTGTCTCATTCCCAACTGAGAGTTCGCTAAGATCCAAAGTCGCAAGCTGACAGGTTTTGCCCAGTAGATTTTGAAGGTTTGGATTTTTGGCTATACTTTCCATTGCACTGTGCTTCACTGTCGACTGCCCAGGGTTTAAGTCACGAAGGATTTGCAAGAGATCAGACAGAATCTCAGAAACACATTTATTAGGATCTTGAATATCGTTGTTAACCAGTGTCTGAAAATATCAGAGTGAGTTAATACGATTAAATTACTTTGATCTGAAAGAAGAAACTATTGATCGACTTACCGTTTCCTCTGTACTTTTATTGAGTATCATGCAGCCCCACTTAGAGCAAATTTTTTTGGACTTAACGTTATCTTTGCAAAGAAGCTTTGGACAGCAATTCATGAGAACACTGTGCACCAAATTCACTTGAAGCCTGTTGGCAATATTTTCAAGATTTTCCGGCTCGACTTCCAAGTCAAATATTTGATGGCCGAAGTAAGAGTCAAGCGATTTCTTCAGCATAAAAGTTTCACTATATATTTCACTGTCACCAGAGTCAGACGTAGGCATTATTTTCCTCAGTAATTTCAGATGCGCCTGAACCTTCTGAAGATAAGTTTCCCCATTGTCACATAAATATATAATATTCTTAAAGCTCTTCTGCGCAGGCATATAATTACTATTTTTTTCTTTTCGATCAGCATTTACATTTTGAGAATTTTTATACACAATAAGCTGTTGGGTCAGTTCGGTCCAGAATTCATTCTTTTCCTTCCAAGCCTTAACCGACAGTGGAACTTTTGCATCACACAGTAGGTCTGTTAGTGGCCTCTCCAATTTGCTTTCGTACAACAGTTGATATATTCTTGAGAAATACAAGGAATGTTTTGTGTTCTCCAGCCTTTTGCACATTCTCAAATACTTCATGGCTACATCAGAGAGATTCATGGATACTTGGTGAGTGCGACCAGTGGTCAAAGCCAAATCCATCACAGCCATTGTTAATATTTCGTTGCTACTTAATTCCTCAGAATTTATTAATCGAACATTTGCCTTTTGAGATGCTAGGAATGTCTCCAGTAGTGAGGTCACACGTGAACTTTTAATTCCACCTTGTGCAGCTAGCCTTATATTCTAAAAGATATTTATACATACGTTTATAATATAATTAATAAAAATAAGGTTAAATAAAATTCGATATTCAATAAAACATTGTTCACCTCTAACGTCGAGATACTCGAGCTTGTTTTGGGCGATTCTGTAACGTCCACGTGGTCCCATTGTTTCTCTATTTCCTGTCTGAACATATGCAAAGCTTTGGAAAATTGGATGACACCATCCATTTGTGAATTGTTCATATTAAACATCTGAAAGACAATAACAAATGTCAATGCTAACAGGGAGAAAATATTTCTAAGGCTGTCGAGAACATAATGGGAAATTAGCATGCATAGGTATTATAGGCTGATAATAATTTTAGGAATTGTAACAAAGTATTCCCATGGATTCTGGCCACCTGCGTACAAAGTGAACAAATCAATAAATTGATATAATCATTGCATATTAACTGAGATAATAATTCTGTTACCACGTTTCTCGACAGATAGACTTAAGCGATCGTAAAACTTTTGTAATTTCGAGCGACGACGACGACTACGACGACGAAGAAGAAGACGAAATGATTAAACCGGAGGATCTGGCAAACCTGGTGGACATGAAGTCGTTCGCCGAGGAAGAGGAGAAATACAAACCGCTTCATTCTCACGTGGAGCATTATAACAAACGTGAAATAGAAGCACTGACAGCATCTTCTGATTTCCTTCCGTATTTTCCTGATAACGTGGAATATGACGGGAACTTGATTGACGACGAGAAGCCATTTATTGCAGGATTCAAAGAAGACCTGGATAAGGTATCCCTCGATATAATTTATTACTAGATCTTAGAACGTGAGCACTTCCAGATTCTTTTGTTACAGTACGACTTTGCACACGGGGAAAATGAAAATCTCGACAGAAAGAAAAGAAACGCATCAGGCATAGCATTGAAAATAATTACGTCTGATAATCACTTGTCAAGGATTAAAAGAAGTAATGAAAAATCGAAGAGAGACGATGATGATTATGTATCTTCTGAACATCCTGATATCGAATTCATGGAGAAAATGAGTGGCAGAAATACTACGGGACTTGAATTCGAGGAGGAGGCTAATACAGGAATGCTCACGATACTCTCTGAATATTCTGAAAGTGTCACCAGAGAGACGACAGAATTGATTAAAGAGAAATCTACTGTAAGAACGACAGGAATCCCGATTACTGAATATTCAAGTAGCCAAGGCACAACCAAATTAAATGGAGAAACTAATGTCAAACAAACCACTAGAATGTCCAGTTCTAAATATTCATTAACTGTAGCAGTAAAAAATGAATTAACGACTGGTCGACCTCCTGTTGCAAAAGGTCCTGTCGAAGGGACTACAGGTTCAGAGGATGGTAGCAGCGTAGTGGATTATTTTGAAAAAACACAGGCACAGACGGTGATGTCAAAATTGTCAACAACAGAAAACTCTAAAGATGATCTGGAAAAACCTGATGATATTACTTCAGAAAAAGGTATAACTTCAACGAATTACAATTTCTTAGAAACTACTAAAGAGTCCAGTAGAGTATCGGATGAGAATATTGACAATTTATGGGTTAGTCAAAAGGAGACTACACCTCATGACGAAGAGTCCTACAAGGATGAGCAATTAGAATTGGAATACAATCAGCAAATAAAAGATGATATGAATAGTAATAAGACATACAATTACAAGGAAACTGGAGAACCAGAGGAAACCGCGGGTGATGCGTTAAAGAAAATTGTAGAACTTAAAAAACCAAAAAACTGTACGAAAGAAGAATTGACACAATTTGGTTTTAAGGCAATGGAATGTTTGGCCTCTGATTATCAACATGCTAAGAACAAAACCGATGTCAAAAAAGTTTTAACCAGGACGTGGATAATCATTAGAATTTGGATATTTATTTATGTTTGCATCGCTATACCATTATGGTGTCAGAAAGGTATTACTTTGTTAGACTTCCATACAATTACAAGACTGTCACGCAACTCTTTTCACATTACAGGATGGTGCTGTTGCTGTTTTCGATGTAAATTTTGCTTTCCACGTGAACAAATTCAAAGCGCAAAAGAATATTATGCAAAAAATCCTCCTGGTATTTTGCAAGAAGCCCCAGTAAAAGGAACAATCGGCGAAACGACAAAGTACACTCCTACGTTATTCGAGTTGGAAGCTTACGAGAGGTTTGAAGAAGGCATAAGAAATTTATGAAAAATCCCAGAGAGTCTTTAAGGTATTTAATAGATTCTTACCTCAATAACTTGCTGAGCTTTATCGTAATCGTTCTTCCATAAGCATTGGACAACGAAGCTCTCCTTTGTAGCCAGCATAAAGTTAATGATAAATGAATTCTGATTGGGATTATTCAATCCGAAAGAGTCTGCATTCGATGTGGAATTTTTGGAGCGCCTTTTGCGCCTTCCATTATTACTAGAATTATTTCCTGCCGATCCAGTCTCTGAACTGGCATCAACTTCAGATCTCAAGTCACTCTCATCTGATGAGCTATCATCCCTTGTAAAAAATATTGCTTTGTGCTTCAATCGACTTGAAATATGGAATTTATCATTTGATAAAACTTCCGCGTTGTCCAGGACGCGCTGACTCGTGTCAGTGCTCGGAGTGCCGAATCTCTGTACGAATTCCGAGCTCGTAAGTAATTGAAGCCGCCAAGTGGCGTCGGCAACTAGTTTTGAGATCCTTGATATCGTCTTTTGAATTTCTTCTAACTCTTCCGAGTGTCCCGTCTTTCTTTTTAACTTAGCACTGTCAATTCCCACGGCCAGTATCACGCTTCTCAAATGATGCAGTATCTCCCTAACAGCGTATCTGTTGCAAATAAAGCCCGAATTGTATTTGCTGGCGATCTTATTTTCTTGTTTCAACTCATCTGGTGACACCGAGGTAGGTTCATCTTCGCCGCCCTCGGAGTTGCTATCCGTATCGGAGAAATCCTCGTGACGCAGGAAAAGCATTGAGAATATGTTCTCAATCGTCTCCAATCTCAAACTGAATGAGAGCAAAGATTGCAGGTGCTTCTCCATATCGCAAAGGTACATCGTTATCTCTTCAAACTTCGTATCATACTGTTCGCAGAATAAAATGGCTTTGAGTGCACTCAGCATAGCGCGATAGGCTTCGAAAATGCCGACTGACTTTTCAGAGTCTTTTAGGAGACATTTTATTTCTTCAAAGTCTTTATTGTGAATATCGGTAGTCATGTTCAAGACCGAGAGTATGTTATGGCTTTGTAACAGCGACAGAAGCTGCTTAACGGACAAGGACTGATCCGCTTTGCTTATCTTAATAACACTGTCGAGGGAGTCTTCTTCCTGGAAACTTGTCTTCTTAGAATTCACTATCCACCTTATAGCAGCCAACTGATTTCTTAACGTTAGGTTTAGTCTATCTAGAGTGGTATCTGTCCACGCATTCAAATTGCATTCGTCAAGAAGATACTTGAGCATGTCGCAAATGTCAACACTCTTCTTCCAGTTTTCAGTAGAGCTTGTGATCTGCACGTTTGGGCATTCATTCAAAAACTTGAACAGCAAAGCCGGCCAGAGGTATTTTAACATAGGCAGTGACAGAATACTTGAAACCTCCTGATAGCGGCCATGTGTCGTTAACGTGTAACAAATATCCTAAAATGTGTGACATTAGTAGATGTAATACTGGTGAATGTATCGAGGAAGAGAAATAGGTATTCAAAGTAAGTACCTACCAGAATATCTATAATCCAATGCGATTCCCTTTTCATGACTCGGGCCAACAATTCTCTGGCATCTAAGGATATAACTTTATCACCATCATAATTGAATATTGCTTTACTAATTCTAAGAGCATCGTGCAAAGTATTGGCCGGCTTGCACGTTGCGTAAGTCTCATCTAGGAACCTATACCATTCTTTCAAATATTTTGTAGTCTTTCTAGAGTAGAATGCGAGCTCAACGTCGCGCGAACTGCATGTCCTTAATAAGGTTGGAAAGAGCCAGACTAGAAGCTTGTTTTCTTTTGACTCGGCAAGCTCCAGCTTTGACAAAATGCTCAACAACGTTGCTAAATCATTGTCATTTAGAATACTTCTGTCCTTGCATGGTCGGGATAGTAAAAGTTTCTCTGTATCGTGACATTTTTCAAGAGATTCATCTCCCAGAATGGATCTCAAAACATTAATGAATAAATCTTGCAAATCATTATCGCTGTTAGAGAAATACGGTGACCAAATGCAAAGCAACTTTTTAATCAGGCAACACGTTAATGCTGGATTCTTTTGTAAATTAACTTCCAAGAATGTCATACTCTCCTGAGAAACGTTCCTCACTTTTTCCCTGACATTTTTTGAATCTGAGATACATTTAAACAAATCAAGCAAGTCCTGAAAATATTGATTGAACATCTAGAATCTAATTCCGTTTACATTTCATCAGATTATCATTAGGCAAATCTACCTTTTCTACAGTGTTAGGCACAGACTCGTCAATCAGTTCGAGAGTAGCAATAAACTCTATTTTATCGAGTTCATACTGAATTTCTGGAGAGTTATCACGTGCCAATTCCTGTAATAATTTCCAAGCTATCCACTGATCTTGCCATCCAGTTGTAGAGTCTCTGAAAGGCAAGAAAGTTTGCAGCTACAAAAATGTAAATGGTGCAAACAATACACGCGATGCAATTCTGCTTCAATACGTTTCGACCAAAAAAAAAAAAAAACCTCACGTAAAGCCATTAAGCTCTACGTACTTACAGAGTAGATTTCACGAGATTTTGCAGCTCTCCAATGTCATCCTGGGAATATTTGCTGAAGGATTGATCCTCAATTTTCATGCGTAAAATCGTCCAGGCTGTGTACCATAACCTGGAAACGATGCACTCGTCTATTTCGAGGACCTGTGGCTGCATCGACATTTTCACAGAGGAACGTGATTAGCATAGCACCGTGAAACATGAAGCACACTTTTGTTTAAAATAATACAACGTTCGACACTTCAGCGAGAAATCAGGAAACAACAATTGTTCGCACTTTGCGCCGTGTTTTGTTGCAAGCTTATATATATATATATAAGCAATGAGACAAATGTCAGTTGGGCCATGAGTTGCAGGGGGTTCGGGGGTTAAGAGTACTCGGAGCTGCTCGGAGCCATGATACAAGTAAACGAGGTATGGCCATTAGCGATCGTACTTTGGTCCGTATCGCGCAGGGTCCAATGACATCGCGTTCAAAGTTTCAAAGCTAACATATTCACCATAATTAATATCACTACATGGATCCTGAGATTTTGCAAAATTAGTGAGTTTTCCAGATTATCATTTTATAGATTACTTAAAGCAAAATAAAATGGATCGAACAATTTGTCCGAGGAAAAAAATATCTTTACAGGAATGAATATATTTTGCCGAATTAATAAAAGAATACTGTACCTTTGATACTCTTTATTTGCAGCAGCAAAAATAGATTTATATAAAACAGTGTGTAGTATAAATAATAAATAATTGTACGTTAATGGCCGTAGCACCCTTGGGGAATAGATATATTAAACATTTCTACTGAAAACCTTCGACTGTATTAAATTCTTGATCTCATTGGTTGCACCTTGATATGGGGCTATTATGACATTCACATAGTTTGCATGTATAATACTCATTATCATGAAAATATATTTCTTCATTACTTTTTGTACATTTGGTATAGTTACATAAGAATCTTGTATCGGCTTTCTGTCAAGCTGTAAAGTACCAAAACAGGCCTCTGCTTCTCATTACGAACCTCTCTCAATTCCTCACAAATTTTTTCTATATATTTTTTATGTCGTGGATGTCTGGAAAGTAAAAGACAGCATGTATTAGCTGAGTACGTTGAACCTGATTTTGCTTATTAGAGATGATAATCCTTCGAAGCCACTCACTTCTCTATGATCAACTGTATGCTTTTTTGAAAATTCAATTCCTCTTCGTCAATCTCAAGGAAGCTAACCATAGTTCTTAACACAGTCATTTCCAGGAAGAATGCAAATACCTCGATGGGAACCTTATATGATATTCTCTGCAAGCACGAAGTCATCTGTGCCAGCATCGTGTTCTTGAAACTTCTTTTACCACTCGCAGAGAGTTTATCTCTTTCAGAGAAAACAAAATTTATATTCACGTTCACCGGGTTACTCGAAGAGGCAGGAGCATCGTTGTTTGCGCTGACTTTACTTTCTGATCTGTTCAGTATCGGCAGTGGATTATCGGTTTGCCTTTGCAAATAATCCCCTATCTCTTGAATACTAATTTTCCTCTCTTGAAATCTGTCACGTTCCCAGGACTGAACGCGCAAACTTCCCTTCTCACCACTCTTTAGCATAACAATATGATTTATCAAATTCTCTTGACAATATTCACGTATTTCCTCCACAGTACATAAGTCCAGAGAAGTCACGCTTAATCTAAGCGACCAAAGTTCACGAAGCACGTCTGCCATTTCTTTTTCTCTCTTTGGTAAACCGTCGACGCAGCATACAGCCACGTCTATCCCAAACTTATTCTCTCCGCAATGATCATCCGAGAGTTCAGCTACGGCACATACCAATTTATCCAAAGAGACACTGATACCTACGCCGTACTGCTTAACCTCTTTACTAGCCATCCCGGTCCTCTCCAGGACTTTTCTGAAGGACATTAACATTTTATCGTAACGACCACCAGCAGCAATCACATCCTGACCACCACGCCTACGTCTTCGCTTCAATTCGCACGTAACCTGATAAATTACACCACTGTGTTGCTGTACATTGTGAACCAGAAGTGGTACGATGACTATAGGCCACTGAAATCAAACATAGTATATCGACTCCTACATTCCATGGAAAATAATGAATTGAAGTAAAGTGGAGGTTATACCTTGACACCTAGTGCTTCGGCATTGGCTATAACAATCTCCATCTCTCGCAGACCCTCCTTTGCTAGAGCAGCAGCATCACCCTTACGTCTTGTAATTGTTCTAAGTACACTGGCTATCTTGGCAACGGAGCTCTCAGTCTCAAAGAGATTGAAAAGTGTCTCCATGGCCTGGTCCGTGAGACACAAACTGATCAGATGAGTCTGTACTTGAAATTTCGAAAACTTTCCATCGCGGGCATCGCACAGTATCGAATAGATGTCCTGATATTTCTCTGGCTCGATTCCGCAATACATCAGTACAGCTTGGAGAAGCGAAGTGTGATTTAATCGTACAGTGAAATTCCGTTCGCGCAGTAAAGGTATTTCGTTTACTATTTCCCAAGCGATGGTTATCAGTTCAGCTTCAGCCATTAAGTTGTTCGCCGTGGGACTTATTATGTCGAATGCACACTCGTACAGTTCTCTTGGATGGAATCCGTGAACCTGAAAATAAATATAGAGCCAGTTTAAATGATCATAACCGTCAGAGAACTATAATTCTGGAATTTATCAAATTATCAATTTACCTTCTTTTCTCTGTATACACGCTCTATGGCGTATCTTCGTATATGCAAGATATTATTCCAGGCCACGTACCTGGCAAAAGGTGCACGCAGGTCATAAGGTATGGAAACGATACTTCCTGTACGGGTCATGAGCTTCGCGCACGAATCTGTCAGATTGTAAAACTTGCCAGATTTCGGCATCAGGAGCGGCGTTGCCAAGTAAACTCCGCCATGGCGACGAAATACTTCGACGACTTTCGCCTTGACGTTCTCATGAAGAAATTGCGTCTTCGGTACGAGAGAATTAGCAATACCCCTAGAGGGTAAATTCATATCGTAAGTGATATCTTCGGCTGCTGTGACTTCCTGAGCGAAGCAACAAGCTACCAGATACTTGTATGCTTTGCTCTGACTGTTAGAGAGAGTGTGGCGCACCATCTCCTGGAGTTCTGCTTCTTCCAGCTGCGGAGGAGGTAAATATTCAGAGGCCAATAATTCTTGAGACGTAGGCCGCTGACTAGGATCGTGATTTAACAGCCAACTGGTAAATAACAAAATTAGATTTTTAATGTAACTGTTCGTACCATTCAATATTCTTCTCAGAGCGACACTGCTTCATTTTCTTACCGTAGAAGGTGAACTTGATGTGGAGTGTTAGCCTCAGTCAGTTCAGGAGGTAACACAATTTCTTTGGAACGTAAATTTAATAGAACTTTCACTCTTTCCATACCAGTCGTTAAAGGTTTGTAACACATTTCAAAAAGTATAATACCAAGACTATAGATATCGACTTTTTGATTGTAAATAGCTTTGGCGGCTTTGGAACTTAACTCAGGAGCCACGTACAAAGCAGTTCCAACCTGACCGGTTAACGATCCTAATTCGTCCAGGTCGAAGCTGGTGCCTGGAAAATTATATTCATATAACACTACAAGCTCCATTTGCAAACGTGAACGTTGTGATTAAATTCGCATACCTTTCTCAATTAATTGCAACTCCCGATCAGTGTCCATAGTGTGAACCAAGGTAGATAATATGTTGGTAGTAGCCAATCCAAAATCCCCTATTTTCACATGATCGTTGCTATCCAGAAAAATATTAACAGGCTTCAGATCTCTGTGGATCATACCCTGCTGATGTATATGAGCAAGACCTTCGACCATTTCTCGAAAAAGACGCCAAACACGTTCCTCGTCCTCGTACAAGCCATTGTCAATGGCCGTTCTCAAAGTGCTCTTCTCACAAAATTCCATTTGTATATACATGAATTGTATCTCCTTTCCCATCGTGGAGACGTCGGCACTCGTGTCGCCCTTTGACAGATTTTCTTGAGAACCTTGAACGGAGTCCGACATTTGGGACGTACCGTCCTTTTCAAATTCTATACTATCCGATGAATCGACGGTGGTTCGCATTCTAAAATGTATCAATGATTATCCCGCTAGAGACTTTCTGCTAAGATAATATCCTACATCTTTCCGTATTCAAGAATATGATTATTTCTTACAAAAAGGCCCAATCTTCGTCACTGTCCGAATCACTGGAGCTGACACTGTTATCCTCTTCACTGTCACCGGACATGACTGCACTAGCTCGAGACTCGTAGGATACATTCCATTCGACATCGTGAATCGCTGGGGCTAGCCTCTCAATATCTTCACTCAGCTATCGAATAACGTTAGAAGGATCAGTATGATAATTTGAAATATAAATGTTATTGGTGTGAAATATATTTACAGTTGTCTCCTTCAGTATATGATGGAAGTTGGTAGTTTTAGCTGACGGAGTCGCCGCTGGTGTCAATCGGCTGTGTCTCGTAGGATCGTCCAAGGTAGCACTCTCGATCCAGGAATTATAATAGCGCACGACATTCTCATGATTGAGTCTAGAGAGCAATTTCACTTCCCTCGTTATCTTTCTATTCAACTGTTTATTCTTTGGATTTAGTTCGATACGTTTAATGGCATAGACGCCTCCGTCAAGTTTGTTCCTGACTTTGAGAACGTCGCCAAAGGCACCTTTGCCCAGCCATTTTAAAACCTCGAATTCGTTTTGAATTCGCGATTGGCCGCCCAGTGCTGGCAGGTAAAAGTGAATATCGGAAGCTGGTTCTTCTGGCTCCGAACTGTCTTGTTCCTTGTTGCGATCCAGTTTCGGAGGAGATATACCACGTTCGAGTGGTACGCGAATGAAGCCGTGTTGTTGCAATTGTTCGGCCGACCAACGAACACGCTCGTCACCGATCAGACATTTCGATAGAAAGTCTCTTAAGTCTGGCTGAAAGACATTTTTTTATAATTCAAGTAATTACATACTCTCAATTACTTCGTTTCAGAGTACCTGTGGCGCGCCGCTCCAATCAATTTCTTTCTCCGACACGATGCTGCCTCTGAATAAAGACAAGAGGAGAACTCCGAATCTGTAAATGTCTGCCTTTTTACCACTTCTGGCCTGGATGGTAGGAAAATCGTGTTCAGCCTTGGCTAGGCAGCTTGCACGATATATATCTGATAGTCTTTTATCTAGGGAATAATCGGACAGTCTTATGGCTCCAGTTCGATCTATATGAACACTGGTGTCGCGCAGATCTTTGTGCACTACGTTATTTTCATGTAGATATTGTAATGCCGACAGGATTCCAGTGGCTAAATGCCTGAGCATGTCAATATCAACTGGAATGTTTTCCATCAGATAGAACGAGCACGTGGTTCCTACCTGTTCAGAGAAATATATTTAGAGAATTATTTATAGTTATTTAGAAATAAAAGGAGGGATTCAATTACTCACCACAAATTCCTGAAGGATGTAGATCAATATATTATCCTTATCTTGGACGTATTTCATGTTCAAATAATGTACCAAATTAGGATGATGCAACTTATGAAGATGGTTAAGCTCTTGCTCTATGCTAGCAATTTGCTTCATAGAGTGTTGTAAATTCGATGCTTCGCTTGTTGCACGTGCTTCCCCTGTGCTACCACACTTCAATGTCCACTCTGTTACAGCTAGTAACTCTCCGGTGGTCATATCCACTCCTGCATAGACCACCGATCCTTTGGTACTGTGACCTAGACACTTGCCACGATGCACCTGCCTCTCACCACGACTGTTGTCAAAGTGCAAAAGTTTCGTTCCTCTGTGCTCACAGAGTGGGCCTTCTGAACTTTCTGAAGTACTCATACATCTTCGCCGAGAATACGTCCTGACCCTTTCGTGAGGCGATGATGGGATCGACTGAGATATCGTATCCGATTCGATAGACAGACGAGCCGTTTCCCTACGATTTCGCATTTCTGCTTTAAGAGCCTCTTGACGCTTCTGTATTTCATCCTGCAATACCTGTAGGACACAGTTTAGAGCGTGTTGACTCCAACACTAAAATGGAAATGGCAGAGTATTTAAGACATATGCGGACTTGTCTTTCTTTGTCTTCTTTCAGCTGCTTTTCCTGCAATTCATACTGCATACGTTCCTGCCGTCGTGAAACCATTTCTTCGTAAAAGCTACTGTATCCAGGTTTATTGTGCTTATGGAGAAATTTCTGTATATGCTGTGCCAATTCAAAGATCATTACTTCACCCCTGAGATGCTCTGCCAAGTGTTCCAATTCTGAGAAGAGCATAGCAATTTGTTGATCAGATAAGCCTCGACTGTTTTGCAGCTGCATACGTGGCACTCTATTACATGCATAAGTTACATTATTGCTCAATGAATCATTAACATTAACTGATATATAAAGAAGAATTCTCACTCTTCAGGATATTTTTCACCACAAATAACATGCAAGTCGATTTGGGCATATACTTGTGCTGGCCCAGACATGCCTTGTTGCGGCATAAGCGTCACCGATACATCCAGTGGCTGCCATTTCCTTCTCTGTTTGTTTTTCCTCAAATCATGTATTTCGTCTCCAAATATTGACTGCAATTACACGTATTACTCAACATAAAAAATAGCATGTAGATTAAATAAAAAGTCGAATATTCTACCTTTAATACTTCAAGCTCATTCTCTTGACGGTCTCGACATGATTCAACGTGAGACATTTTGATAATATTATTAAATCATTTTTTATGTTCAGAGCTCATTAGCCCCGCTTTGAAAAGTTAGAAAATTTTATCGGTCTCTATAATTTATAAATAAAAAAGTGTACTCAACAGATCTATAACTTCACAATGAGTGTAACCCTAGTATTATGTATTAAAATAATAAGAATCTATGGTATATCATACTGGCACAAGACATTCGATGTCTACACGGCATTTACTTTCTACATGATGAAAAGGGTTAGAACTAATGCCGCCTAATCGTAAGAAATTTATGAAAAAAAATTTACGAATCTTCCATATTGTTTCCCTCGTCTAGACCTGTTACATTTCTAAAGTTGGTGACATTGTTTTCTGCGGATAGGTAATTTTCTCTTTTGCAAATGCGCCAACCGCAAGATGTCGCAGTTTAACAAGATTGGACTGGATTGGACTCTCGACACAGCGCAGCTTTTCCCAGAAAGCGTGTTGTCGGTTAATCTCAAAAAAATAAAATTCGATAAAACTTGCGGTGAATTGTACAATTTTTAAAATTGTATAAACACATCTGATATTTGTCGAATCAATTTTGATTAATAAAACTGTCAAATATTCATGAAACTTCGAAGTAAAATTAACGCCGGTTAAACTATGTTTCGCCGCGCGCAGTTGATGATTTGCGAATTTTCGAAGACAAAGAAAAAAAAGATAATAAATACGTATGATAGTTGTTATTCTAAGAAATTAGTACACAAGAAAGGAAAATTAGTCTGATAAGATACATTGTAGAAATTAATTTTTTCGGATTAAGAGGGTTCGCGGAATCTCGCGCAAGTTATTTTGTCAAGTCTTTGAATTCGAAAGAATTTTCGTGTCGGCAAAACATTTATTTTATTAGTATTCCTTCAGTATTTCGCGTCCTATTAATTGCGTACTCCCCTGGATCATCAGTGAAGTGTGTCTCAGAAATAGGGGGTTACCGATATAGCAAATACGATCCTGTTCTGGGACAACAGTTCACTCTGTCCGTTTATCCATTCGGACCAATAGCTCGCCGGCATTTTCGCGCTACCTGTTATGAAATCCGACGGGTGGTTAGAAAAACACGTGTTCTTAAAGGTGTTCGCTGGGTGAAATCGTGATCCTGGAGAGTGCTGGTGTATCCTAAAATCGGCTCTTTCGCGAGAAGTGATTTTTAGAGAAATTGGATTAAAAGCGGCTAGTCGGTGGCTATTGAATAAGGGTTATTCGCGCGGATGATCGAGGGGAAAGTGGTCGGGTAGGCAGTCGGCCATTTTATGTTAGTATGACGTAGAGGCTGGGTGTAGCTTCACGTTGAACCGTCCGTGTTCCTTGGAAAAGGCGAGAAACTGCGAGAGTTTCTGATGCTGGGGCGGAGATAGATGTACGCGGGACGCACTGGAGGTGTGACTTGTAAATATTAAGGCCGTAAGCAGCAAAGCAGGAGATTTAGTGAAATAAGGTAGCTGTTCGTTCCCCACCGAAGCAGCAGCAGTAGCAGCAACAGCACCGCGCGAGCATGAGCGAAGAAAGCAATCCTCGAACGCTATACGTGGGGAATCTCGACGCTTCGGTGTCGGAGGACCTTCTGTGCGCGCTCTTTTCACAAATTGGTGCTGTGAAAGGATGCAAGATCATTCGGGAACCCGGCAACGATCCCTATGCCTTCGTCGAGTTCACGAATCACCAGTGCGCGGCTACAGCGCTGGCCGCCATGAACAAACGATCCTTCCTGGACAAGGAGATGAAGGTTAACTGGGCGACCAGTCCTGGCAATCAGCCGAAGCTCGACACGAGTAATCATCATCACATATTTGTTGGCGATCTCTCTCCTGAGATTGAGACACAAACCCTTAAGGAGGCCTTTGCACCCTTTGGAGAGATCAGCAACTGTAGGATTGTACGTGATCCCCAGACTCTCAAGAGCAAAGGATATGCTTTTGTGTCCTTTGTCAAGAAATCTGAGGCTGAGGCAGCGATAGCAGCAATGAATGGACAGTGGATAGGGTCACGTTGCATCAGAACAAACTGGTCAACTAGAAAACCACCACCGCCACGGTCTGAAAGGCCAAGACATGCTAACAACAGCAAACCCAATTACGAAGAGGTTCGTGGGGCTCGACCTCTTCTAGTTTATCTCATATCCCAATATCGATTGATTTGCAATTATAAGGTTTAATTATTTTCAAAAATTCATAAAAGTTTAACACGTTAACTTTATTTTACTTAGTTGTTGATATAATTTGTAATATCTTATGTTTTCCTGCAGCATTTATCAATGTACGCAATGAGTATTATATATGGCTGTGACATTAAGTCTGCATAGACTATCTTTGGAGCCATCTATCAATGAACAGCTGTTGCAAAAGAGCCTTTCTTTATATAGAACTTCATTGAAAATTAAGGATTCTTATAATCCTTCTCTTTGTTTAATTGAGAAAGTATGTCCTTCTTTGATATGTCTTGTATTGGCCAAAGTCGGTGTTGCTTATAAACTACTTCTTATCGAATGACTGATACAAGGATCACTTTTTGTATAAAATGTTTAACCATTTGTTTGTCCAATGGCAGGTATACAACCAAAGCAGCCCCACCAACTGTACAGTGTACTGTGGCGGTTTCACAAACGGTATCACAGACGACCTGATAACCAAAACCTTTTCTCCGTTTGGTACTATTCAAGATATCCGAGTGTTCAAGGATAAGGGTTACGCTTTTATCAAGTTTACAACCAAGGAAGCAGCAACGCACGCCATAGAGTCCACGCATAATACAGAGATCAATGGTAGCATCGTCAAGTGCTTTTGGGGAAAGGAGAACGGAGATCCTAACAGTGTGGGACCCAATGCCAATCAGCAAGCCCAACAGGTTATTATAAACGACAACCATTTATAATTACAATATTGATCCAACGTTTTATTCTCTCATTTCTCGACTCTATTGACAACAATCACGAAGCTCCTATTATGTAATAAACCGAATTGCAATGCTACAATGTAAACACAATCTATCTGTGTAGATCAGATACCATTATACAAAATTCATTGCTTCACCAGGTAACGGCAGGAGCTGGTCAGTACGCTTACGGGTACGGACAGCAAATGGGCTACTGGTATCCTCAAGGATACGCACAGATGCAAGGACAGTTCTTGCAGCCTACTCAGTACTACGGCCAATACTACGGACAGCAGGCTCAGTACATGAACAGCATGAGGATGCCCGCTCCAGGTGCTGGTACATGGCAACCCGGACAAGCAACTGCAGCTCCACCAGCTGCCACAGCTCCGCTACAGCCGGGCCAGCAGCCGGCCATGGTAACTTACACCATGCCTCAATACCCCACGCAATGAAACTGATCGTACCAATTGAAATCAGCTGAAAGTTACGTACGGAACATTCGACACCAGGGGCTTCCGCAGAAATTGTTCTCCTATATACCCGTTTCCAAAAAAAAAACGAAACGATCGACAGACCTTGAGATTTTTCATATCTATGTTTTTTTTTTTTCACGCTTTATTTATGTCACAACGAATAAGCCCAGCATGGAGAAAAGTATAATACTATGCACGAGGGAATGACAAAAACAAAAAAAAAAGAAACAAGAGAAACAGTTAAACCCTATGGTGGCTCCCATCTTACACTGTAGTTCGATTCTAGTGTCCAATATTTAAAAACAACTATCGTAGACGGGAGCGAGAAACGGTCGGGTTGATATACGTATTTCGTACATGTTAACCCAAAATTATTATCCGTGACGAAGACGCTTTGGCGAGACTTTGACTGACACTGGGGAAAACTTAATATTCTATTACCTGTACTATGGACGTGCGTAGCTAAGCTCGCTACTAAGTGAATCAGGTATATCAGCGGAACGGTTCTTCGAGGCCCCGAAAATTAATAAAAAAAAAAAGAGCCCTGCATTCACGCCACGGTGCGTGCCAGAAGTGCACGCGAACGCACGCTATCATTATGACCTTACATTTTTTAATATGCCTCCCAATAACAATTGTCATAGTTTATCCTCGATATCATCGTAATCAATGCCGTCGTAAAGTTCATTTATGATCAGCAGCCGAGTGGGACGATGAGACGTAGACATAAGATAGGGAAAAACGAAGTATAAAAAAAAAAAAAAAGAATATGACGTAGCTAGACACAACGCCTGTGATGTAGCTAGAATTTTCGATTTGACGCGCCGTCATTACGTATGCAGGGCTCTCTTGTGCGATAACGATATATAGGATTATTCAGTAGAGACCCACCGCCTGAAATTAGTCGCCCATTTGAGTCTTATGGTAAAACCATGTTCAGGCGGTGCGTTTGGGCTGAATAGCCTGGATATACGGGGATACGAGACAAAACGTGTTGTATGAAATTAAAACTATGTTGCGCGGATATTTATCGTCGGTGGTTCGATGTAGATGAAAACGCTTGTTTTTTTTTTTAATGGTAATCTCGGATACCAATTCTCGACTTTGTAAGATTATCATTTAGGTCTCCGTCTTTCTTTTTCTTTCTTCGTCTCTGTTTCTATTTTTCTCACTTCACTTTTCATTCCGTCTCTCTTTGGTTCCAGTCTCCCTTCTCTTTGTTTCTGATACACTGTCTCTCTCTCCCCCCCCCCCGTTCCTCTCCCCCTATCTGTTTTCCTCACATGTAACAGGTGGCTCAAAAAACTCAGGCTCAAAAAAAGCACGTAATGTGGTATTAAAGAAAAAAAAAAACAAAAAAAAATAACAAGCGAAGCGAAAAGGAGGAAAAGAAAATCGAAAAAAAAAAAATACACGTGGTGGGTGGGCTTAGCGACTCCGCTCCGTCTGTACAGACAGATAGTGACACTAATTATTACAATAACTAAAATGTAATTGTAAGCTGATAAAAAAAAAAAGAAACAAACGAAATACATACTTTTTCCATTAATGTCTCTTTCCACGTCCGAATGAAAATTTATAAATTCACATTCCAAGAGAGTAACGTCGATCTGCGTCAACGTCAAGCGTTAACGTCCTCGTTACAATCGTTTACCAGTGTCCGAGCTGCGCGCGTTTAATCTTCTTGGCTCGTTCAGCGTGTGCAAAACATCGATCTGCAATGTCAATCAATCGGGCCAAAGTAGTTTGCCTAAGCGTTCGCTCCCCAAGGGATCATTTGATAAGACGATTACGTACTCTGACAATCCTATGTAAAATCTCCAGCGAAACAATAAGGAGACGATCATTCGCCATTCGACACGATTCTCTGATCTATCCGTGTCTTCCAGGTAAAATTGTTCAATCGAATCGAAACTACTAGCGCTACAATGATCCGTTACCTTGTACATAGATAAGAGACACGTCGCCACAGTAAGCCGATTTATTAACCCGTTTTAAACCAACAATTCTTGGCTCTTGTACCAAAAAAAAAGAGTGCACTGCGACACTTAACCTTAACAATGTTATCTTTCTGATTATCCTGGACTCCCGTCCCCCCTGCTCGGCCAAATCCCTAACTCTTTTTCAATCCATACCGGTTTGCCGATACGACTCGTCGATTTTCATTTTGGTAACGAGACGTTGTCGCTATTGCTTTTTTTTTCTCTTCTCGTTCTGTCTTTTCCTTGTTTTTTATTTTATTTTCCTTTTTTTTTCTTCTTTCTTCATCTCGGCAGTCGAATCATTCCAAGGGAGAGGCGTTTTCGATTATAGGAATTCAGGATGCACCGTGTGGGTTATTAACGAATTTACTTAGTGCGTTACGCGGAATGGTGTAAAAATTCAATTTGATATATTTGATATTTTAAAGCGTCGAGTCTCGCTAGATTTTGGGTTTTTTTTTTTCTTTTGTGGGGCGTCCAAGGTCACGAACCCCACCGTCGTCCATCCCCGGTGCGATGCGATTAACGTATCGCGCGAGGGCTGGCGGGAAGAGAAATGGAAAATAAATAGCGGATGCACGGATGGCAATGAAAGCGCAGGAGATACCAGGCTGTATCTACCGGGCGCGATTCTAACTCGCTGCCACCGACGATAAATCTTTGTTCGACGAATGGGGATAAGGAAATAAGGGCGAGAAAGGTGAACGCGAGGAGTACAGGAACGATTTTACCGAAGTCAGTGTCGATTTGTTGAGCAACGAGAGAGACGACGACGAGGTAATAAACGATTGACGATGAAAATTACGGGGAAAGATAAATGAGAAACGAGACGCGAATTTAGCAATGGGCATATAATAACGCGAAATGCGCGTGTCGCGATCGTACGAAGAGCAGTGACGTGCGGCGATAAGCCGATTGAAAACGTGAATATCGCGACTGTGGATTGATTGATTAATCAGCGAAACAAGGGAAGACGTAAGAAGTAAAGAATGTTATATAAAGAGTAATTTAGGTACGGCAGGGCGCCAAACCCTCGACAATGCTTAGGATAATGTTATCTTATAATAAAAACAAATTGTCCTTTGAATGAAAAAAAAGAAAAGGAATAAATATTTAAAATACATCGTGTCCTACAATTCTCTTTGAAACCTTATAGCAGATATTAGCTGGGATGTGAACGGTAAAGTAAATTATCTCTTTTTAATATCCTTTGATATATATATATATGTGTGTGTATATATATATATTGGCAAACTCAGCTCCTTTGCAAATCGACAATGCTCGTTGCACAATGCAAAAATAATTATGGAGATTGAAAATAGATCGAGAATGCTCTCTGTAGCATTGTAATATCATTTTATTTTATTAATTTTTTTATTAATTAATTAACATTCGACAGTAATTCTTATTATTCTCGTAAGAGCGCCTTTCTTACGAGAATATAATGTATCATTATCATTTTAATGACGCATCGAAATATGTACATAAGGGGGACTAGAGAGATCTCACAGGTGCGCGTAAAAATGATAAAACGTTATTTCCACTTTTCGCGTAATTATAAAGAATTCCATATTGTTAAAAGGTAAAAAAAAATATATATATATATAATACAAATCAAAAAATCCGATAAACGTTCGAGTCCATCTTCTTTACGTACATAGTGCCAATGTCCTGTTCCGCCTATACAAAATAGGCAGAAGAAAAAAAAATTTATAGAATATAATACATATATATATATATATGATTTTTAATGAAAATTGATTCATCAATGACATGACGATTGCACGTAATAAAATAAATAGTAAATAAATATTACAAAGGACTGCAGTAAACACAACAAGGCATTGCTACGTCAGGAGCTATTAAATCCACATCTTCCATAGGAAATACTTCAATCTAGCTGTATAATGTTATATTGAATTTGATTAATTCGAATAGTTCATTGAAATCGTACTGGATCTAATGACGTGTCAGTTAAAAATTATACATAACCTCCATCCCCGTCCAATACCCTTATAAGGCGATCGACATCCTTATATGCTTCGTTGAATATATTTCATCAAATCCGATATATATATATATATATATATATATATATATACTTCGGTCGTTGCCACGCGTCACACAATTAAATATAAATATTTTTATTATTTATAAATACAATTATTATAACACGAGTAAGAGTATCAAATAAAGTGGGGATGCGATTTGCCGCGCCTTTAGGAAGAATCTTTATAGAAAATTTATTACAACGATAGTAATTTTATACGAATCACGTTCTTTTTTTATTCCCGCGCGTTTCGATAGGCTTAACCGATAACATTAATTGCGAAATACAATGTGTCGTTTTCTTCAATCAGTGTCGCACCCTTAATTTAATATTATCGCTAGAATTTATAAAAGTAGCAAAATAATCGGTTAAGGGCTGAGCTGTTTCCTTGCTGTAACGCGCGAATTGGAAGAGACTTGGGGACGATACCAAATTCATAGGTAGAGCGTTGTTATCTCCGTTATCTTTTCGTTACTTCTATAATTGTACAGTTGCACAGTCCGTTATGGCGTAACGAACGATTCGCGAAATTTTTACAGGGACGGTTTGCATTGTTTATCGGATATATTAGAGATTCGAACTTTTTGCATACGTATTTTCATTCGCTTTCTTGTATACCCTGTTTATAATAATAAGAGCAATTCGGAAAATACAAAGTAAAAGTAACAAAATTATCGTGAACAAAGTTTGTTATTACAGTTTATTTCTTATGTACAATAATTATTGATCTTAAACACTTTTCTTTATTAACATTTCGCGGTCGAAGTTTCGGTAGATTCCTGTGCAGGATAAATCGTGGCAATGAGTATTGGGACCGCAAAGAGATAAAATTACTCGTATCGGAATATGCGAGTGATAATCGCAAAATCTTATCGCTCGTATAACGAAATATTTGTAACTTGGAAATTTAATTTTTCACGACGCCCTCGTATCTTTGTTTTTTTTTTTTTTTTAAATTTTATTCCTCGATTCGCATTACACTCGATTTAGTTCCGTGCATGGATACGATACGCGATTCTCATTGAAAAACAACAGGGGACGTTTGAGCGAATTGAAACAAAAATTTTGATTACGACGTTACGAAAGTTTTGTCATTTTTTTTTTTTTAACGCATTCGAGGAGACTTTTTTTGTTCCGTTCCGCGTGCTAGTAGCGATTCAAGGCTCTTAGATATTACTGACTCCAGAAATACTTAAACTTTGACCTGCATTGTCGAATACAATGGTTTACCGTCACGAGGGAAGCAAAAAGATTTATGTCAGATAAAAAAAACTTACAAGAGAAACAAAGAAGCTCCATTAAAGCTGGTTGACGCATCTGGTTTTTTTTTCTTCTTCTGAGAAATTGTTTTCGCTATCATTTTTTATTTTAACTATCTTCATGTTTCGTACCTCTAATTACCATTCACAGAACGGACATTTGTATAATTTTGATTTAACGATAATTTAAAAGAAGAATAACATGCGCAACGAAACAAGAGATTACAAGTATGAAAGCGCGAAAACTTTATAACGCTTTAATATTTCCTATAACAACTCAGATAAGTATTTATTATTATACTGAAGATCATTGAGCAAACCATTAGGTTGCGACTACTTGTTACGCTGTAAGATAAGAAAACAAGAATAACAAAAAAACCTATAACTATTTTTACAATTACTTTTTACGCCATTCACACTACACGTTTCTCTTCTAATTCGTCGTTGAGATATTTTGAAGAATCGATTGAACGCATCGCAAACTTACTTGAAAATCTGCCTCTACGTTATTATCAAAAAGATAAAATATTAATAGTAAATTGTGACTAATCGTGTTTCTTTTTTTTTTTTTTCTTTCTTTCTTCGATAACATTAAATTAATATCCTCGATGGGATACGCTTCTTATTCTTGCTTCGTTGTTTCAGGCAATAAATTATAGATTTAAATAAATAATTTAACGTGGGAATCGGAATACGCTTCATTATTCACATGCATATCCAAAGTATCAAGTTTTACTTGCGATTCAATTAGAATCTTTGCTCTTTGCTCTGTACAATATTGTTTAGAATTTTGCGAATGAGTATATAGATGACTTCCTGACTCCTGATAAAAAGTTCTAGTGACCCTTTGGACAATTTCGATATGAAATGTGAGCATTGCATCGGCATGTATGTACATGGTTACAAATATTATTATCATTTATACGTAATCGTGTCATTTACAACAGTATTTAATTGGGGAGTTTTTTTTCTTCAGTTTCTTTGGAGAAGCACAAAACAGTGGTAACTTTAATAGGAATGGCTTAACGAAAGTCATTATGAGTGAAGAATCGAATAAGAGTCTAATTCATAGTGATCGCATACTTCAATTGTGTATTTGATAATTTCAATGTGAATTGTCGCTCTTTTAAAGAGATTTATGCGGCGCTACGATAAAACAGTTTCCTACAATCTAATCACCCTTTTTTTTCCTTTTATTCTCATTATTATCTCATTGGACGTGCGCTGTTGCGTTTATGGATGTGTTTTATCATTTCTATTTTTTCGATATCTTTCAATTCTCATTTATTTCGCTTTCTCTCTTTTCATAAAAGCAAATATTCTCACGTTACTATATACTTTCGTATCCCTAGGATGTTTTAGTCTTACACCGATGTTAGGATAGCAAAAAATATTGGGTGCCATCGAATAATAATGAGTTGCTCATAGTTTTGTTAATCGAATAAGCAATATTTGTACGTATGGTAATACTGTCTTACAAAGGCAACAGTTCGAAGGAGACCTGAAGAATAAAATATGTAATTGACTTTGTTAACGAAGGAAAAAAAATTGCCAAAATTTTCTATGGAGTACGGTATGAAATGTTTCATCATAAGTAGATAAATCTAATGTAAAAAAAGAAGGTATATAACTTTTATGGATCACTACGATGATGCTCAATTATTATCTAAGTATTGTACGCAGTAAGGCTATAATGTCCTAGAGGAAGTGGTGTGCCTCGAAACCTACATCTTCAGAAGACTGATAATTGTACGTTCGTCTATGGCCACTAATTTCTATTACGCTATGCTTCATTTGGAATTTGCTTAAAAGATTCGAAAGCCTACGTGTACTTTAAATACATCGTGTGCTTTTAAAATATCATAACAACTATGTTAGCAGTGCTCTCGTGCTTCTTTTTGCTCGCATCCCTCTTTTGCTCTTGTTTTAACTACTTACCGACTCTGCGTAACGGAGCATAGAAACGTCAGAGTTCAACTAGTCACGCAGTCCCTTACCAGGCACTTTCGTTAATCAAAGACTCACGTCGCCATACTCGAGACTCCATTTTTCGTAAGCAGCAAGACTGGCGGGCGACACGGATCTGCGAATTCTCTTGAGAGAATCAAGAAAATCCTGCATCGTTATGCTACGTACTAAATTCGCGTCCATCTCTTTAACTTGCTCTGGATTGAGTTCTGTGTTCGGGAAAGAATAAAACTTCTTGTATTACAATTAAAATAATTTGCAAGTATCAATAAATAAGAATGCGGAAGGACGAACGACTGGATAATGTACCAATCGTTCAGCCATCAGTTAGATTAATGACGGTATTTTGTCCGATTGAAATGTATTTCCTCTCACCTCTGATGGGTCCAAGGGCAGCATCCTTGGCCAGACCAGTCAAGTCACTTCCGGAATAGCCTTCGGTCAAGACTGCCATTTGGTTGAGCTCTTCGTGCGTCAGGTCATAATTGTGCTTACTCAAAAGTCTTCTCAGTAGAAGTATTCTGGTCTGTAGATTCGGTAGAGTAACGTAGACCCTTTTGGAGAATCTTCTAAGCGCAGCCTCGTCCAATTCTTGAGGCCTATTCGTGGCTGCCATCACGAGTATTCGCTCCTCCGGACTACACGGTAGTCCGTCGAATTCGACAAGAAATTCGGTTTTCAATCTCCTAAAAATCAATTAGCTCGTTACGACAATAAATTATAAAACTACAAGTAAGAGGAAACTAAGCGTCTCTGCATACCTCGATGCCTCGTGCTCATTATCCTTTCGCTCGCTCAAAAGCGAATCTACCTCGTCAATGAATATTACGGACGGCTGTAGTTGTCTAGCAATGGCGAACAGCGCCCTGACCAATTTCTCGCCCTCCCCGACGTACTTGGAAGTCAGACTAGCCGCGGATATCGAGAAGAAAGTCGCATTGCATTGCGTAGCCACTGCGCGTGCCAAGAGAGTCTTGCCGTTACCAGGAGGTCCAAAAAGCAAAAGTCCCCTGGAAGGTGTTCGCAATCCTGTAAAAAGCTCTGGACGCAGGGAAGGTAAAATCACCATCTCCTGCAGGGCTTGTTTGGCAGTCTGAAAGCAAAGTAAAGAATTCATATAGCAATGTTATTAAAAAATTAATTTTACTCACAGAATGGTATTACCTCTTGCCCTGCAATATCTTCCCAATGCACGGCCGTTCCACCTTCCAAAATTTCGTCCAGGATCACCTGGGCCAATTTTGGATCTACACCTTTCAACGTCGGTGCTTTTCTCGTCGGCGTCCCCTTGTTGCTACCCGTACCACTTGGCGTTCCGGGTCTTCTTACTGGAGAACCGTTTCCAGGTACAGATAGTTGTCTCTTCACCGATGGTGGCGTCGAGGATGGCTTTATCGGTGTTGTTCTATGGCAAGGCAATGTAGGAGTCGAACGACCCATACTTCGGGGCAACGTTTGACTCTTACTCATTACCGAACCAGCTATTCGTTTCCCAGGCACAGCCAATTTTCGTCCTGATGCTAAAAATGGCGTCACGCGTGACAATAATACCTCACTTAATTTTTGCATTCACTCCGAGGACGGATGGATTGTTAATAACGGTGAATTGAATTGGAATCCTGACGTTTTTTTTATTCGATCTGAATTCAAAGGAAGCTCTCGGCTTGAAGATTCGATTTTGAACGAGCATCACTTGATATTCCAATTAGAGTCTCTTAATTAAATAGGATAAGATAGAGCGTGGACACGTGCATTATACAATTATAACTCAAGTGCGAGAGATATAGCAAGCAGGCAGCATGCAGTGTGCCGCTAGTGCAATTAATTTCTAAAGAAAAAATTTTCTATAAATGAAAAAGTTTATAGCCAAGAAATGCATTGTACCTTCTGCGGCACGAGCGTAATGATTTTTTGGGGAGCGTGGCCTTTGGCTAGTTTTTGGGGGTATTTGTGGAAATGTATTCTGGGTCGAGTCCAGTGTCTGTTGTACGTTGGTTGTGGTCTTATTATTTGTCTGTGTCAGGCTATTATGATTTTGTGTATTCTGAGGGACACGCCTTGCTCTTAGATATTTTCTTTGATGTTCTTCTTCTTTATGCTGTCCATCTTCTTGTGCCTCTTCGCAGATTTCCAGTTTTTTCAGCTCGCAAACACTTGCTACAAAAAGTACAAACATTCTCTGCCATGCTGCAGTAGGCTACATGGCCATTGAAAGGAGCATTTAATGCTACAAATATCGATCGATAGGTTATTACTTAAGTGATTAGATTCATTAGTCTGATAAGATCTATTGTCAGAAAACTAATCATTCATTGGTTATAATGCTACCTCCGTTAATGCCTAGTCGATCAAAATTTGAACATTCAAGATGATATTCTATGTTTGTTTTTCTTTGTAATAGGAGTTTAATGTCGCCGCATTGTTTCTTTTGCTGTACATAAAGAAACACAGAGTGAAAAGGAAAGACTGTGCTTTATGAGATAATCTTTTACAACAAACAATGTAGCACGTAAACTCAGGAAGAAAGAAATGGCACATTAACATGCTGTATACATTGAACAAATTGTACGTACGCTCAAATTATTGTTTTTATACATTTTTGAGAGTCGTACTAAATACAAATCATTGCTACAGACTGGCATAGGATTTAATTTGCTTTCAATTGTAAATTTACTGATTTGATGCTAATTAAAGTACGTCTCTCAAAGAGTTCTGCATATTGTTTCAAAGGGATACTAGAAATATTTTTTCACAGTACACAATAATCAAAATACGCACCAAGAAAGTCGAGACGGTCTTTTGCCATGGATAAATTTGTACGCATCTTTTCCTGTAGCCTCTGTGCACGTTCCCAAACCTCACCGCGACCGCCTCTGCACTCCACAGCAATTCCTTTCTCCAATTCTCCAATTCCTTTCTTGTAAAGCTCGATCGCCATTTCTTTTTGCCCTAACATGCAATATCATCTATGCGAATAACCAATATTCTCTTATAAAAATAATATGTGTTATTCACATTTTCCTCGAATTATACAGTGACATATCCTCTAAGAAATGAAGCTCCTGCGAGACCAAATCAAGATTGACTTGCTATCCTTGACCAACTATCATTTTATAAGTACATATCGTAACGTTTACTACTACTATGGAGAATCTAATTGCCGGTCTAGAAACCATAATGGTTAGTTTTCATGCAAATTGATTGTTGTTGCATTGATTCTAATGATACAGACATCGACCTATACCTATGACACATAAAAAGAGCTGAAACAAGTTGTATCGTCAAGTATACTCATTGTCAGTGTTTGAATATATGTCCTCCTTAAAAATTTTGGTATTAAACATTTTGAAGGTCTCTGCTGCATGGATATATTTAATATGAAGTAATACCTTCATTCTCCTCGTCAATCTTCAGAGCCTTGCTAATAAACTCAAAAGCCCTTCGATGATGATGCTTCTGCTTTGCAAGCAATGGATCCCCTGGTCCTGGTCCAGCAGGTCTTCGAGAAGTCTGTGACATCTCCTCAGTGGATCGGAGTCCAGTAGAAACACTAAGAAGACCCTCGGATGATTCTTGTCCAACAACAATCTCCAACTGACAGGTGTTTCTGACAACTTGCCGTCGTTGAAGTAGATGGGAAGTTGAGGCGTAGAGGTATTTGAAGATAACGAACAGCTGATAGAGAAGAGTTCGCAGGACATTAAACAGAAGAATAAGCGGAAAAGAAACAATGTATAGGTTCCGTTTGTGCACGGACGGCTGAGGATTGTCGGCGAATCGATGCCCGTGATGATTGTAGTTTATCGTCGTAGTAGCCTTATCGCTGTTTTCAGCCTTCGTCACGCGTAACTTTTTCGGCGACTTCGTACTGGACTTTCGTACCGAGCGCCCGCCATCACTGTACGACATTTCCTGTCGCGCTCCTCGTGCACGTTTCGTTTAAATCGCCTTGACGTATAGGGATGGTGCTCGGGGCGAGCCGCTTCGTCATCCCCGTAACTTCCTATCTTTCGAAATGTCCACAGGACTTCAAAATTACGAGACAGATCCTTGTCTGGGAGCTTCCCCGTAGCTTGGCAAGTACTCACCAACGTAGAAAGGAGACATTATCACCCGGGAGAGCTTGAGGGGCACTTATTCCTTCAAACAGGGAGGGTCAATTGCTCCGAACCACTGCTGATCCGTCTGGGAATTGCACGATGGATCGATCGCAACTGGCTCTTTACTGTCTTCCAGGGTTTTCGCGTCTCTATTTACGTCTTCGAATAACGATCTTCGCGAAAAAGGGACGATCTACTCAAGAAATATTGCAAACAGGCGGACACACATTCTTCCCAAATAGAATCCCGCAGAAGCACTGAAGCTACTTGCGCCGAAAATTCACCCCATTATTGGCCCATTGGTCACCCTCCCTTTCTGATGCCGCTTTGCCCTCCGTTTTTTTTTTAATTATTAAAAAAAGCCACAAAGCGGCTTATCTCTCGTGCACTTGTCAAAAGGATTAGTTTTAGGCAATTACAGTTTATTTGGGTAAAATGGAAAGAGAACGCTATAACGTATGACCCGTTGTACGTTAGAATTTCGAGTAACAGAATATATTGTAAACGTCGCGTTGTATCACGAAGCTCGAGTCTTTCTGCCAGTTTTCAACGACTAAACTTGGATTCTTCTGGAAATTGTGATGCAATCGAACTTCGTGACACCGTTTCATTCTAATAAAAGACCACCTGTGATCGTGGACGTTGAATCCAGCAGTATCCTAGGCAGATCGCATATGTAGGAACGACACGCATTCATTATAGCAGCTGAGAGCAATACATGAATTTCATACACAAGTTTCTTGTGGAGGTAATACAATAGTGCATAGATATATCAAGTTATTATATCATAACGTCAATTTGATTGCATAGAAATACTCACGAGAGAATAATGAATTCCTTTTGTTTACGCCTTTCAAAAATTAATGTAGCGATCGTTTACTCCATCTATGTATTACGTAATGTAGTGAAAAGAATTCCGGACAAAGCAATTTTGAGGTTAACTTTGGTATCCCCGACGTTCTTTGTTTTTATTATATCAACTGTTGGTAAAACAGTTTCGACTGACTAAACACGTTTCTTTCACTTTCCCCGTAGATCACTGGGCCGCCATTACAACATTTCGTAGCGTTGAAGCGCGTTCTGCATCCTAGCCGCTGCAGAGAACGGAAAAATGTCGTCCGTAAGCGGTGACGAAAACGAAATTCTTCAGAGCGAGCCAGGTAGGTTTAATTGATTTGTTAAGCATTCTTCAAGCGGATAATGAGTGAATAGATTTGCGTGACAAGCAGATACGTTAGGCTCTGGATAATGGGAGAGATAGAACAAGCCGGCACGTCGCTGTTATCGCAGACTCTGCAAACCGCCATTAGTTTCGTGGCGTCGTTCGATTGCAATATTCACAAATAATTTTGACAATTGGTGGTTAAATTGTGATTTTAGTGCGACGCACGAGATCTGGCCGCGCTCTTAAGACTACTGTCGTTGCCAAGAAATCGCCCACTAAGAAGCTTTTAGCTAGGGCTACACGCTCTCAGAAGAAGATTCAGGAAGTTGAGGAAAACGAGGTGAGATCGTTTCCTTTGCATTCTATTGTTTTCGTAACTGTTGTCATGTGTTTGTTGACACTGTATTGATTATTGTAATTTATGATATTTAGGGTGGTGAAGTATCTTTGGGAGAAGAGGAGGCTGTATCCGAGATGGAAGATACCCCAGAGAATGGAGTTCAGCGTTACGGTGATATTATTATTGAACACCACGAAGAGGACACACCTGGCTTACACCTTACGTTAGATGATTCTGGAGAAATGATTGCACACGATATTGAGATCAGTCAGAATATTCAGATTGAACAGGAGCCACAAGATGTACCTGAGCTGGAGGCTCCTCCTCCACCGGTAGTAAGCAGTATAACGACGAGCGCTCCAATTCTATCTACACTTAAGGTGAAAGAACCAGCACAGCTTATGGTAGGAACTTTTAAACTTTTTATTTGTTTTTCTCAATAGTTGCGTATGTGGCTTTTTTTATTTGCAAAGCTTATCCATATTACAGGAAGGACACGATAGGACCGAAGCTGTCATCACCCTAGAAGAAAATAGCATGGAGAAGCTGGACATGATTCAACGTGGTAAACATATTGAGTACACAATGGAAGTTTATGCCGATGAAGAGGAAAATATTGGACACATAACGGAAGTACTGGACGCAGAGGAAGTGGAGTCTTCCAACACCAATGCAGACTTTGGTATGGAACGGATGCAAGTCGACGAGATGGAACAAGAAATTTCACACGTGGGACAAACATCAAATGTGGCAGAGGACGGTAAGCAGAATGAGGGTGACGATGCCGCCGCTGGCGTTGAGATCGTCGAGTTCGACGATAGTGAAAATTCCAATGGCAAAATAATGAAAAAGACTGAACCCGATACTGAAGCAGTTTCCGAGGATGAATTGCCGACCGAAGCAACAGCTAAGGTAATTATTTCTCCTTAACATAATGGACAATGTTATCTCAGGACCATTTAGTTTCTATATCATCTTCAATAGTAGTCGGCAGATGCAATACGGTGTAGTCATAATACAAGTACAATTATTTCAACGTCCTGTTAACATTTTAATTAGAAGCATGAAGAAATGGACGAAATCTCAGAGGATGAGTTCTTCCCTACCGAGTGTATGATCCAGGTATATCCATTCCTTCCTTTCCTGGTATTGACAGCTGAATGAACTAGTTCTACGAAAGCTCTAAATTTAACATGATCTTTTCGAGATAAATATCTTATAATAATAACCCTGTTCGCAGAACAGTTTTAAATATTCTTTCACAATGATGGACGATGAATCCTAAAATTCAAAATTTATTCCTCTTTCCCCTGATTTATATACCATCATAAACTTTTCCTTTCCAACATCCTGGATCGCATACAGATTGAGAATACAAGGCATGTTCTAAATGCAGTCATTTTAAATATACCAGGAACCTGAGACAGAAGCAGTTTCGGACGAGGAACTTCCAGCTGCCGCACCAGCAGACCTAGGAGAAACCGAGTCTGTGTCTGAAGACGAATTACCACCGGATGGCGACAAGAAGAAAAAGGGAACAAAATCAGCGAACAAAACGCTGGAGAAAAAAGTTAAAGGTGATGATGGAAGTATGCATTATTTCCTACGTAGTTTTATCAAATCAATCCGCCCATCGGCGAATAGATTTAACACACTGGCAGACGTAGACCACCTCACCTTCTCTCGTTTCCCAGGTAAGCGCAAGTTAAATGCCGACGGGGAATACGATCCCAGTTCCCCAACCTCGGAAAACAATGACGAGACGCCAGCGAAGAAAGTCGCCCTCGCAACCGACTCCGACACAGCCGATAGCAAAGTGGATGCTAAGCCAGCATCGCCTAAGAAGAAGACCCTTCCAGAACTGGAAAAGTATTGGAAGGCAGTGAACGAGGATCCGTCAGACTTCACAGGATGGACTTACCTTCTGCAGTACGTGGACCAAGAGGTTAGTTAAAAAGTCATATTAAAATAATCCCCAGGATGACTTGAGACAAAGTTAATTTCCAGAACGAATGGCTAAATGTATTATGTGATCGTTTAAATGCAGAACGACGCCGAAGCCGCGAGAGAGGCTTACACCAAGTTCTTGGAGCGTTATCCTTACTGCTACGGCTACTGGAGGAAATACGCCGATTACGAAAAGAAGAAAGGCAATCCCGATAATGTCCAAACGGTGAGTCGACACGTTTACTACATTGATTAGGCTAGTACTCATTATGATACATCATTTAATTAACGGAATCTAATGAAAATAGCTCGAGTTAGGAAGACGCGTGGGCAGTGTGCACGCACGTAAATATGGTTTTCCCTTCCAACAGCCTAGCACGTCTTGCGGCACCTATACGACTCTCTTCGTTTACCGATTAGCTACTTATTTAATTATTCTACTAGAAACTACAATGCTACTACGTATTAGTGTCTTATCGATATCAATATACCAATACTATACGCATAATACGTAAGTCAAGTCAAAGCTTATCTCCATTTACGATACCGTCGTCGTGACAATTATTATGTGTGTGTTGTTATATTTACTGTAAGCATTTGTACACGTAGCTTACTATCGAAAAGTATTGTAACCTAAGCATAAGAATGCGGTACCTTACTTAATGTAAGTAAGATGGGGTTCGGGTGTTGATTGAGTCAAAGTCAAAGACAAAGACTTAGGACGTGCACGTGCCAAAGAGGGAGGAAGAATGAGTGGCGGAAGAGACAGAGGCGCCCCGATCGGAACACTCCCTGACTTTAAGGTGAATGCACAATGCTCTGCAATCTCTGTGTTAATTATACATGTTTATTTACAGTTCGCGCGCAATACGTGAGTATACGTTACAATGAACCGTAATGCTTAACGAACGCTAAGACATAGGTTTAACGTTACCCGTCATCGGCCCAACCAGTTGTAAGCCGTTCTAAACGTCACGATTCGTTACACAGGTGTTCGATCAAGGCTTGAAAGCTATTTCGCTCAGTGTCGACTTGTGGCTTCATTACATCAACCACTGCAAAACCGTATACGAAAAGGACGAGGAGAAATTGCGCGAACAGTACGAGAGAGCCATTCAAGCCTGCGGACTTGAGTTCAGGTAGAGTCGCTCGTCGATTTTGTGCTCTCGATACATTTATATTTATTTACGTGTATTGTACAGAAAATTATTTGATCCACCTGTCGCAGGTCCGATCGGCTCTGGGAAAGTTATATCAAGTGGGAACTTGAGGGAAAACGTCTCAGCAGAGTAACCGCGCTCTACGATCGTCTCCTGTCTACCCCGACCCTCGGCTACATATCCCATTTCGAAGCCTTCCAAGAGTTTGTCTCCTCTAATCTCCCAAACCGAATCCTCAGTGTCGATGACTTTCTGACCCTGCGCGCCGAGGTCAAGGCTTTGCTTAAATCCGACGATGCCATCGCGGCGTCCGCCACGGACGAGGCGCCTCCCGGCGAGGAACCACCGCCTCACGAAGTTCCACCCACCGACGAGGAGACCAGGGCCATCAGAGAGAAAATCATTAGCAGTCGTCGTAAAATGCACAAGGCCAACGTCAATGCAGTCGCCGCAAGGTGGTCCTACGAGGAAGGGGTAATTATTCGCATTCATCGTGCCTTATTTGTATTTTCATCTAGTAATGTGTATTTGAGAATTTACTATTATCATCCCTGACAGATAAAGAGACCTTACTTCCACGTGAAACCACTCGAACGATGTCAATTGAAAAATTGGAAAGAATACCTGGACTTTGAGATCGAACAGAAGGACCAAAACAGAATAGTCATTTTGTTTGAACGGTGTCTCATAGCTTGTGCCCTTTATGATGAATTCTGGATGCGGGTGAGCTTCCGTTGTATATTCATCTCGTGTTGGATATTTAACATTGACGCTAAGATAAGAACGCCGACTGTTCTCTTTCTCTCTGCTTGCAGTTTGTTCGCTATCTCGAGTCGCAGAAGGGAGACAATGTAGATAAAATCAGGGACGTGTACTCGAGAGCGTGCACGGTTCATCATCCGAAGAAGCCAAATTTGCACTTGCAGTGGGCGACCTTCGAGGAAGGTCAAGGTAACTTCGAAAAGGCGGCGGCCATACTTGAAAATATTGACAATGCTCTTCCAAATATGCTGCAAATAGCATATCGACGCGTGAACTTGGAACGCAGACGCGGCGATCTCGAGAAGGCTTGTACATTGTACGAAAGTTATATAAGCAACAGCAAAAATAGGACTATCGCTAACAACATTGCGGTAAAGTACGCGCGATTTCTTTGCAAAGTCAAAAACGACGTGGACAAGGCCGTTAAAGTTTTACAGAAGGTACGTGTGGAATTGACTGTTCGTGTGCTCGCACTTTCTGCTATCGTTCTTGTACGTAACGTTGCTGATTTTAAATTAATGATTTATCAAGGCCACCGAAAAGGACAAAGACAATCCCAGATTGTACCTCCAATTAATAGATCTGGGTATGCAAAGGAATCCGGTGGACACGCAGGAAGTCGTTAGCTACATGGACATGTTCATCGAACGCGAGCACGCCGACCTGGAACAGAGGGTTCTGTTCGCGCAACGAAAAGTCGAGTTTCTCGAGGACTTCAGTCCTGACATCCGGCAGGTACTGAAGGCCCACGAACAGTTTCAGCGATGTATCAAGCAAGCAAAGGAACGCAAGAAAGCAAAGAGCGACGACGTCAAAGGGTGAGAGGCCGACAGTTGAATTACTTTTTCTCGAAAGAATTTCCATGCCCAATCCTGACGAATTCTTTGTATTCATCGTTGCTGCTCTTACCTGCAGGGACACCTCGCCTCCCAAGAAAGGCAAAGCCGGCGAGCAATCCAGCGTTCCACCTCCGCCGTCGGTTGGATCTCAGTCTTCGTATCAGTACAGTAGTGGACCCAGTGGACCTTATCAATCCCAGCAACAATTTCAGAGTGGCCAATACGGCGGACAGGGCGGTTACCAACAAGGATATCAACAGTATCCTCCACCTTCGGATCCGAATTATGCGAATTATCAGAACTGGCAGTACAGCCAGGGTGGTCCTCAGGCGTACGGACCTTACAATCAATGGGGATCCTACAATTATTACTAGTGCACGAGTCAGCATCGCCCGAACAACGCATAACTTTAATTTCTGTACATTCAGTGGCTTCTCTGCTTGTGTCATTTTCGAAGGATTTCCAAGGACACCAGGTATTCACTGCCCCGAACCGCAAGGAAATCCCGCGAGAGGATCCGTGGTGTTCGAAAAAGAGAAAGAAAGTTATTTAAAGGAAGGAAGCGAGTGTAGACGCGCCACGCTTTAATGCGAGCAAGACATATTTTCTTCGAGTATGTGTTTTGTCCGTCTAATTTATCTTTGACGATTTACCACATCTTGACGAAATTTTATACACGAGCGTACAAACGGCGGCGAACGCGGGAATGTCGAGTTTCGCTCTTCTCTCTCTCTCTTTTTTTTTTGTTCCTCAGACAATTACTCAAGGAAGCTTTTGCATGTTCCTTTCTGCTGAGTCTAATCGAGATTATATTTTTTTTTCTTGCTTTCCGTTTTTTTTTTTCTTTTCGTTCCGCCAGCGCGGAAGTACTCGCGGCAGCCTTCTTAGTGTGTACGTTTTTCTTTCCTTTTTTTTTTTTTTTTAACGGGACATTTACGAAACAAAAGTGGAGAAGCGAACGTGTGAAGTGAAATTTTTTAATTGACTCGTGCATATTTAACGAAATGGCCATTCTTACAGAATATTTTTTCATGCCCTCGCTACTCGAACTGAACAATGGCAAATACACTGCACGTTCCTTATTCTTGGACCATGTTAAGTCGACAGCATGAAAATGACAAGAATCGAATTCAAGTGATCTTCGATTGAACTATAAAAAGAAAAAGAAAAAAAAAAGAAAGAAAGAAAGAGAAACTAAGGAATCAAAAACGAGAGAAATTAATTGTAGATCTTTTATCTGTCCGTTGAAAACATGCTTCGGCATGATTGTCATTAATTTACGATGTTTGCGGTCTTTAAATTTGAGGAGAAAAATAATTGGAATTGATTGTAACCTTGGCTATAAGAACCGACGTAAGTCTAGCGAAGAGATAAAATACGAGAACGATTGATTCCTCGAAAACCATTAGTTTTGATTAATTAGAATTGCAGAGGGAAGAGATCGATTAAGTAATCATAGGTTGTTTGTATAGTTTTCTCGTAGATGTAAGGGTGTGACCGATCTTCTAATAAATCTTTTCCAGACTCGAATAACACGCATCTTCTTAATACCCGATGACTTTATCTTTACGCGGATCGGAATGATTTGATGAAAAATTAACGAACAATTTTCGATTTCCTTCGCCCTCATTGAAAATCACTTGTATTTATGTCTTTGAGTTTTCGTGCATCCGATATATGTCTTTTCGAATGGACAGCGAACCAAAGTGAGAAAACGAACTCGGAGATGCGCAGGAGGAGACGTTTGAAAGTGTCGGAGAAATGAAATTATTTGAATTTCATTTGCCGCTGTCACTGCGTGTCCGTAATAAATGTATTGTTTATATTGAGAAAAGAAAAAAAAATATAATATACACCGCAGCCAATCTGAACTCTCGTGTTATAGGAACTCTACGACGAAATCGTAGGGATTAGCGAAGTCCGTGGGATGTACATTTGGAAAAATTAGTTTTGCGGTAATAATAATTATTAATCTTTATTAATTAATGAAAAAATATCACAATTTTAGATACTGAACAGAGCTATCGCGATCAGCCATGTTGGATGTTAACTGTCTCACAGTTAGTTTAAAATATGAAATTCGTAATAATTCATTGTTTCATGAAGTATCTTTAATAAAAACGCTGTCGTCTTCAACAGTTTTGTGCTTTTCACAGAGAATTAAGTAAACCTTGAAAAACTCTAGTTTTACGTTGATTCGTCGTGACGACGATCCCACAATGTCGATTGCGCTTAATTTTGTTTTACTCCTGTAGATCATTTTTTTTTTTTGCGTCGACGAGTCCGTAGCAATTTGGCACGTTCTGAGTATTCAAGGATGATATTGTGTCAGTATCTCTTAAATGTGCAATATAAGGATCAAATTGTCAGTATCTGTTTTTTTTTTTTTTTTAAGCAAGCTGAAATTCAACGACACGATGATTAAAACTTGGCACGCTATACGTATAAAAGTATATATAATATTACAATGATATTTCATCCTATTTTTCTAACGTCACAAGTGACAACACGAACGAGGTCGAACTTCCAAAAATCCATTTAGAATGATCATCGAGAAGCTTTTACAGAGCAATTGTCATGTAATTTAAACCATATATATATATATATATATACACATACACATACTGTAGCTGCTAAACAAGCAATCCATTATTGCGATGAATCGCTGCAATTTGTAAGTGCAGTTAGACAGTATCAATGCTTTCGTGTAAGTTAGACCAGACGTTCTAAAAATTTTAGTAGGTGAGTCGTTATTTCTGGGAATATATTAGTTTAGTATTTAGCATTAAATAGAAGTTTAAGCAATTATGGCACTCGAAGCCATTTGATTAACGCCACAGGTTCCGTCTCCGCGATAGACCCTGTAGTAGCCTTGTTCGCCCCACCTTGGGCCCCAGCTGTTCTTTATCGTCCAGTATGGTAATTTCTTATTGAAAAGCGGATACGCTGAAAGGTAAATAAAATCTGTGTTACAATGCATTTATATTATGGACAATTTGCATGGTACAATAAATTGTTTAAACGAATTTTTCTACAAAATAAAAGAATCTATACTCACTGTGTATACCGTAGCCAACGATCAGAACACCATGATCTAGGTTATCCGGACTGCATAAGAATTTGTAGGGATGAGATACTCCTCCCATGTAGAATTGCATAGCATTTGCATTTATCCCAATTGAAATTGGTCCATTCGACACTAACCATTGAGCCATCAGAGTTTCATTTGAGGTGATATTTACAGCGGATGTAATTTCCACTTTGGCTTTGCTTTTATTGAAGTGGCATTTTTCATCCTCAGCTTCGTATGGATAATCGTTTTCTAATTCCAGACCACCAAGATTCTCTATTGCCCTGTAGGCATTGTCTGGGAGGCCACCGTTGCAGCCTTCATCCAAGGTATCGCAATCTACCAGTTCTTGTTCGGAGAGGGACAAAAGATTATTGTACTTTATTGCATACAAGCTCTCAATGTTACCAGTGACAGAAAATGCCCAGCATGATCCACACTGTCCTTGATCCTTAACCTCTGTCACCACATGGTGATCTCTCCAGTCGAATTCAGTTGGTAATTCTACGTCTGGTATCTCAGCCATTGGCATTGGTATGTGATTTTCCAATCTTAACTTTGGCCTAAGGCCCAAATATTTCTTCTTGAATTCTTTTGTGCTTAAATCTGCAAACATTGTTACTCCGTACTGAGCAGTACCTTGTTCGTTCTTCTGTAGCTCCTCAATGACATTTAAATTTTTCTTAAAGATCTTAAAGCGGTACTTTCTCTCCTTTGAAGAAGAATATGTCTTATTAAAATCTTGTGTGAATTGGTCAAACATTCTTTCATACTTAAGATCTTTTGCTTGATTCATCATTTTTAAAGAGTAATTCACACCACGCAGTGACCTCTTCCTTCTGGATGCCTGATCACAATTGACTTTTACATCAGGAGATCCTTTGTCTAGCCAGGGCCGGGACCAGACTTTTATCAGACAGACTTTAGTTTCGGAATCTGGTTTTAATGCACAATTGTTCTTGGTACCCTTTGGACAGGTACTAGTACCCAGCTTGACCGTTATCTTGTACAGATACCCTGAGACTACCTGTACACTGGCATCCTGGATTTCGACGAGAATCGGCTCGTTTGAGCCTTCAGAATTAGCTGAGAATTTCTGAAGTCCCACGTCAGCATATTTCAGTACCTCAGGATCGCTTACGCTTATGGCATTCACTCCACCGGGTATTTCTCGTCTTCTACGGGTTACATGATTACTCACTTCTTCACAACTGACTTTTATATCAGGAGATCCTTTGTCCAGCCAAGGCCGGGACCAGACTTTTATCAGACAGACTTTAGTTTCGGAATCTGGTTTTAATGCACAATTGTTCTTGGTACCCTT
>JARQSU010000329.1:447271-466479 GCA_030142265.1 Calameuta filiformis
GCCGCTACGATTTAGCGCCATGTTTTTGGTATCGCCTAAAACCGGAGCGTTGTGCATCTCCCTACTCATCTCTGGTACGGAAACAACATGGCTGATTCTAGTGAATGACTTTGTGGTTTCACGCAATTGTCAAATATTAAATTGAGATGGTAGGAGACATAAAAACAGTGAAATATAATTCAGAATTTTGATTAATTGACGTATTGTTTGCTAATACTTTTAATTTATCTATTTTCTTACTGATATTGTATTCACTCTATATATCTTTTTATAATCTGTCACACAATAGGTTACCTTTAGAATGCTCTATAAATTTTGGAGCTCTTTGTTTTATGTTGGTTGTGATAAAGTAATAAGTATATTCACTTTAATTTGTGTATAGAAAAAAACACTATGGAAATGTATAAATAAGTTATTTAATTACAAAGTAATTTGCAATGCTGCTTGGTGTATCATATTCTTTTGTGTTCCATATTTAGGGTCAGAATCAGTCAGGAGCTGGTGGTACCGGTGGGGACAAGAAGGATGACAAGGACAAGAAGAAGAAGTATGAACCTCCAATTCCTACTAGAGTAGGGAAAAAGAAAAGGCGTACAAAGGGACCAGATGCTGCTTTAAAACTGCCTCAAGTGACTCCTCATACACGCTGCAGACTTAAGTTATTGAAACTGGAGCGCATTAAGGACTATCTACTTATGGAAGAGGAGTTTATTAGAAATCAGGAAAGGTTAAAGCCCCAAGAAGAAAAGAATGAGGAAGAAAGATCTAAGGTAGATGATCTCAGAGGAACACCTATGTCTGTTGGCACATTGGAAGAGATAATAGATGACAATCATGCCATAGTATCCACCTCTGTTGGATCGGAACACTATGTCTCGATTCTCTCCTTTGTTGACAAGGACCAGCTAGAACCTGGTTGTTCCGTTCTATTAAACCATAAAGTCCATGCAGTTGTGGGTGTTCTGGGAGATGATACAGATCCCATGGTCACTGTTATGAAGCTAGAAAAAGCTCCACAGGAGACTTACGCCGATATTGGAGGTAAAGTCAGCAGCAATAGATATCATCCTTTGTTTTATAACTTTCAAAATTACCACTGTTTTTTAAATTCGTTCTAGGTCTTGACACTCAAATTCAAGAGATCAAGGAATCTGTAGAGCTGCCTCTGACACACCCTGAATATTATGAAGAAATGGGCATCAAACCACCAAAGGGTGTGATACTTTACGGACCACCTGGTACTGGAAAAACTCTCTTAGCGAAAGCTGTGGCTAATCAAACATCAGCAACCTTCCTCAGAGTCGTCGGCTCTGAGCTCATCCAAAAATACTTGGGTGATGGACCGAAACTCGTCAGGGAATTGTTCAGAGTAGCTGAGGAACATGCACCGTCAATTGTTTTTATTGATGAAATCGATGCAGTGGGAACAAAACGATACGATAGTAACAGTGGCGGAGAACGAGAAATTCAACGTACCATGTTGGAGTTGCTTAACCAGTTGGATGGTTTCGACAGTCGAGGAGATGTTAAAGTAGTTATGGCTACAAACCGAATCGAAACTTTGGATCCTGCTTTGATTCGACCAGGACGTATCGACAGGAAGATAGAATTTCCTTTACCAGATGAGAAGACAAAGAGGAGGATCTTCAGTATTCATACAAGCAGGATGACACTGGCACCTGATGTCAACCTGGCCGAGCTGATCATGGCCAAAGACGATCTTTCTGGCGCTGACATTAAAGTAAGTCAGTTGTTAGGAGAGAATTCATGTATTTTTTTAATTAAAAATTCGTTATTTCTTTTTGCAGGCAATTTGTACTGAAGCCGGACTCATGGCGCTGCGTGAACGTCGTATGAAGGTAACCAGTGAAGACTTCAAGAAGTCGAAGGAGAGTGTTCTCTATAGAAAGAAGGAAGGTTCACCCGAAGGATTATACTTGTAAACTTAAACATGTTTCTATTCTTTATTTCTAATTAAATTGTGGAATTACATCGCTAAACGAATAAAATTATACTCAAAATACATGTCTTGTTATAGTGTCATCGCATATCTAAAATAAGATCCTTTTTCTCCATCTCTCTCATATTCTTAAAATATTGTTGATTGTTTGCATTAGCTAATATTATAACTTTGTTTCACTTATATCAATGTTACAATCCTTCATAAGTAGTTCAAAATATTCATGTAAACGATCAAGAATTATTGTGGAATGCTTTCTCTGATCTTCTATGATATCGTCAATTGATTTTTCATCAAAAGTTTCATTTGATTTTTTGGTCCTTGTATTTTTTAAACAAATATAACATTCACCTCTTCTTGTCTTGTCAAGAATAGATAATATTTCCAGAGGATGCTTATGATCCTTCGGTAAGCCAGCAGCAAGTCCTTTATATCTTCCTAATTCAAAGGCAGTTTTAAATGCTTCTTTGTATCCTTTGTCAAAACCTTCTTGGAAAACAGACTGCCTTCCATCCTCAATACCTTCTCTGAATCCGGCCTAAGCAATACATATTAATTATCACTCCTTATTAGATTATATTCAGGGAAAACTATATCACACATCCTCAACAATATATTCGTTGCTACCTTGACAGCAGCATTTGTGAGACGGTTCCAAGTTTTCGAGGCTAGTTCGAGTACATCTTCTGCATTTTTTTGATCATCCATTTTTCCACTGAAATTTTTCTTATCAAGCAGAATCTAGAGATAAAAGGAAGAGATGGAAGAAATTCATACGGAAATACGAAGTTAACCTACTAGCATAAGGGAACAGTGTAGTGTGAATAAATCCACGTGTAATTTGGTTGTCTTACCGAAACGGAATCCGAATAAAAATGGAAACAGATCCTGGTCCATTAGAAGAACATAATGGAAACGCGTCCACAGAAGATGCACCTGAAATAATAGAACAAAAGTATGATTCTTTTTTACCAATATTCAATAAATACACATTAGGTTAGGTGTATCCATCATCATACACATGTGCTGTCATATGATGAAATACATTGTTGTTAAAATATGCGTTCTTAAACAATAAGCAGTTATGACAGATAGTACCAATGTAGTTTAAATTTTTTTCAGGCTTAAGATTCTTTAATTAAATATATTGTGACTACATTTCCAGAATAATTGCATTAGCGCATACCAAAACAAAGGGTATCTCCGACAAAGACATTTTATCAGAAATGCCAGATGTGCAACCAGTGCAAAGAGCTCTTGCTATAAACAAACTCTTGTCGCAAGGATTGTTAGATCTTTATAAGCAGGACAAAATATTGTTGTACCGTCTCAAAGATCCTAATAAAGTGAAAACTGCCAAAGGCGCAGATAACGAAGAGAAAATTGTGTACACTATTATTGAAGAAGCTGGTAACAAAGGAATATGGATAAGAGACATCAGGTTCAAATCCAATCTAATGCCAACTCAACTGAATAAGATTCTGAAGAGTTTGGAAACAAAAAAATTTATTAAAGCAGTAAAGTCCGTGGCAGCTAGCAAGAAGAAAGTTTACATGCTTTACAATTTGGAGCCAGATCGATCAGTCACTGGTGGTGCTTGGTATCAAGATCAAGATTTTGAGGCTGAATTTGTTGATGTCCTCAATCAGCAGTGTTATCGATTTTTGGAGCAAAAAAGGAAGGAGACAAAAGATTGCAAAGGTGGGCCTATAGCTGCAAGGAATATAACATTTGCAACATCAAGAGAAGTCTGGAAATTTATTTCGGATCTAGGAATTAGTAAGGTAATCGACTGTTCTAAGGAGAGGATTAATTGGAGTATTGTGCAACCTAATGAATCATATTATAACTGTTTTAGGTGAAATTGTCAGTTGATGATTTAGAAATGATACTAAATACATTGATTTATGATGGTAAAGTGGAAAAAACACTGTCAGGCGATGGAAGTTATTTGTACAGGGCAGTGGAACCTTTATTGGCGGCACCAGGTTTGATTAAAACCCCTTGTGGTGTCTGCCCTGTAAGTATATATACCTTTTCTCACAATTTCACTCATCTTAAAATACCTCTGAAATATATTTTTGTCGATTTACAGGTAAGAAAAAATTGCTGCGACTTTGGCGATGTCAGCCCAATAAATTGCCAATATATCACAGAATGGCTAGCGTAATGTGTATTTTAATTCTTTGTAAAATAAATATTAATATTTCCATTCTGTTAATAATATTGATATTCAAACTATTACCAAGTTCCATTAAAAATTCTTCAATCAAATCATCTCTCAAGCTTATATTTATTTTCAATCATCCGCTTACTTTTATATTTGTAAAAATGCACTATGACCTCCAATAAGGATAACTCGCAAAAGAAAATGTATTTTCTTTTCGTTATAATTTTATTGATCTCTGTTATAAAGTGTCTTTAGACCAATTCACATCACTCCCCTAATACACCTGTCTTCAGGCAGGTGACAGTAGGAAATTAAAAAAATAAAAAGTGCATAATCTTATCTGAAATGTAATTTAAAATATGCATATATTCAGTTGGTAGAACTGCACATAGATTGACCGTTTCCCTACACACGTGGGAATATTTCCCCGGAAAGAATGACCACAATCGCAAACATTTCCAAGCATTTTCCAATCGAAACAAACTTTCAAACACATCATTTAGCATGATTGAATTGTTTCTCGAATTTTAAAGAAAGTTTTATTTCAATACAAGATAAGGCGTTACGTACCAATCCGATAAGATCGCGTCGTCAATAGCAAACATAAAATCCTTCGATAATGATTATTTCCCTAAGCGACTTATACATCCAACAAATTATCCTTTAATAAATCAATAAAGTTTCTCGATATAATCTAGAAAATCAAGTTCCTGTTATTCTGTTAATTATCGTCAAAATATTTCGCCATTTTAATTCCGGTCAACTCGTGCTAGAAATTTCCAATCATATATGACCGTAAGTCAAAGTTACGAAATATTACCCAGTGCTACTCCCGCCAAACAATCCCACTATAGAACAGTTGCAAGATCATTGCCAACCACAGAAGTTATTCCAACGACATTGCGTCCTTGGGCGCAACGGAATACATTAATTTCCTTGCGAAAATCCATACAGTTTCCGTAGGAGGTTTAAGTGAAAAGGTACGCAAAGAAGATTCGCACCAACTAAACCCGCGTAAGCCTGATGTATAGAATAATATGAAAACGTTTAAAAGAATCGGAATCGGTGTGTTATCTTAAAAAGTTGGTAGCTAACTTTTCTTGATCAGTTTCCGGTTGCAAGCCTGCAAGGTGAGTGCGCGCTTCCACGGGCTCCGTTAAAATCCCGCTTTGTCATGAGGCCGTGAATTCTCGTTGAAGATTCTTTAAATTGTTATGTCTATCGTGGCTTGACGCGCGTCCGAGCTACGGCCAAAGGACGTCAATCTGTGCCACGCGACGACAACAAATAGATTTCTGCTTAGTAGGCAGTTCGAGTGGCACATTTCTTTAGCCGAGTGTCGTGGTCTCTCCCGGAAAGAACGTAGATCTCTCCTCTCGTGGGATTGATTTCTCGGCAGGGAGAAACGCGTTAAAACGCGCGACGCGTAACGTTCGGCGGAGTTACCTGTGACCATGCCGCTTCTACGTAAGAAACCCTTTCAACGTTTACATGTATCCTCGGACTTTAAGGACGACGATGAAGTCTTCCACTGCGAGGTTACCAATGAGATCTTCAAGGACTACAAGTAAGCCTTTTGACAGCCTTCCTCGCGCAAATACGCATCCTGTAACCTCTTTCTCTCGTTCTCTTTTACGTCTTTCTCTTAGCTTTTCAATGTTTTATGCTCCTCACGATATTGAATTATTGGAATTCATTAACATCTTGACAGCAACTCCTTTTCATGCTTTGGGATTTGCCAGGAGCATTTTTTAGATTCGTAACTCTAGAGACGACGCTCGGCTTTGCAGAGAAGCAATATGCGACACTTTTATGGATTAGAAAGACAGTTGTCACTTTTGAGATTATTGTTAAATCGCGTGTAATTATAATTTTGTTAACTTTTGTTATCTTACAATCTTCAAACCAGATCTTTCCATATCCTTTTCATATTGTTATATTTTATTTATGATCTTTTATGAATTTATAATACTATATGTGGATAATGGTATATTGCAATTTATATAAAGTATGCCTGATTAAATATATTTTTGAATTTTTCAGTGAATACTGTGAGAGGATTATTTTGTGTAACTCTTTGGTATGGTCCTGCAGCATCACAGGTCGATCGAATATGACCTATGAAGAAGCTTTACAATGCGAAGAAAATGCAAAGAAAAGTCTTAAGGAGTTTCCAATGGAGGTAAAAGAAACTTTTTGCTTTTGGACAAGCTTGTAAATATCGATATTGTAGATATTGATATACAAAGAAATTAAATCTGGTTGAATTCCATGTTATACATTAAGCAATGGTACATGGAAATAAATCTATATTCAAATAGTGACAATTCTGGACTCTTATAGTTATCCTATGTATTTGCAACCAGCATCTGATTAAGAAACTATATCTTTTCCAGTTGAGGATTCCAATTTTATATCTTGCCACTAAAACTTCGAGAAGCTCTTTCAACGAAATGATGGAGGATGTATATCAGTTTGCACGAGATCGTTATTTTGTAGGTGAAATGGTTGAAGCCAGTTTCACTGAAGATTCCTGGTGCGAATGTCATGTTCTCCAGGTAATCGAACCAACAGAACAACAAATCAAAACATTCTTAAAAGAAAATAGCAGGTAAATCCATCAGAATAAAAATTTTGCTATCAAGAATTGCATGTATTTACTTTTGCCTATATTATTAAATTACAGAAGTCCACAAGAAAGACAATATCATCCGCCAGCTAGATTATTCCGTTACGAAGTGGAACAGCTGGACTGTGGCGATTCGGACGTTAGCCAGTTGATGATAGTGGAGGCTGCACAGGTCAGACGAAGAAAACAACATTTCAGCAGAGAACGTAACAGGATCTTTCTGCGACAGCTTTGCGAACAAAATACAAATGGAATATGGGTTGTGAAGGTTAGAAATAATCATAATTAATTAGTTTGATTTTGACACAGTTAAAAACAATTAGTAAATACTCTTTTAGGAAAATGTCTTGCAAAAGTACAGTTTGAGCAAGACGCGATTCGACACGATATTTGCTGGACCTATGCCAGACTTCACTCCGCGTACAAAAAAACCTATAAAACAGAAGCAAGAGTCCATAGAGAAGTTCCTGACGGGTAATATGGCGAAGCACAGGGCATTCGAAAAGCCTGACCCGCTGAGAAAGGTGAATGATACTGGAGGCGCTATTAAAAAGTTTCGCAAGCCAAGGTGAGTACTATATTAGTCAGGTTGATCAGATTGATAGATAAAACAAAGATAAAGCATATGACACAATTACGACACGATTGATACTCTTTAGCAAGCTAAATGGCAAGTTCAAGGAAGAGCTCAAAGCTAAAGCTCTGGAACGGAAGGCTAAACGTCAGGAAGAAAAATTGGAGGAACGTGAGAGAAAGAGAGAGCAGAGAGCAAAGTCAGCAGCCTTTGCTTCATACATAAGAGAATGGAACAAGCCTAGGGAGGATCTGGAATGCGAAGATCTTTGTCCACTTGTGGAACCGACTCCCGTAAAATGTAATCTACCAAACGAAAAATTCGGTGACTTTGCAATGATCCTGGAGTTCCTAAAATTCTTCCACGAGGAATTGGACGTTGGCACATACTTTCCAAATGGACTGAACTTGGATTTGCTGGAGAAGGCGATGTTGGAAAAGGAAGTTTCGGGACCATGGAGCGATCTCCTCCAGCTTTTACTCGCTAATATCTTCATATATCAAGCCGAGGAGGAGGATGAAATTCATGCGGACGGTGCAAACCTGACCGATGACACGAGTATAGATCAAGGAGTCTCCTCAATGGCAGAAGCTGTCAAACTGGCGACGATAGCCTCGACCTGGTGTCAGACTCATCAGGGATGCCAATTGTCTAAGCTCACCTTGGATCATGCTACTCTCAGCGAGATCCTTAGACAACATCTTCTGAGTTCCGGTGGTCGGATAAGTGAACTTGCCTCAAAATGGCGATATTCTCAAAGAGGTTATTTATCTTTATGACCTTTCTATTTATATCTGTTAATTTGTAGCTAACGAATATTTGCCCAACTCATGTATAATCGTTTAAACAGGTGGTTACACGAATCACGATGACCCTGCACTTTTCCTCCGAATAAATGAACCCCGTATCTTGAGAGCTCTCGGTCATAGGAGTGTCTGCGAATTTGACATGGACGATAGACTGAAGCTTGTGATTTGCTTAATTAATCAGCTGTTGACGTTCGCTTCGATACGCGATGTCATCGAGGAAAGACACGAGAAAGTTCATCAAGTAAAGAGGGAGCTGAAATCGTTCCTGATAGCTGAGCAAAAAATGAAAAAGGAAGAACGCGATAGGATGAAGGAATTGAGAAAGGAAGGCAAACTCGATAGCGACGAGCCGAAACCGAAAAAAGTTACTCGGAACAATTGCGAGGAGGAGAAAAGAAAAGAGGAGTACGAGAGCAAGCTCAAAGAATTACAGGAGGCAACTAATAACGATCAGATGATGCTGTATTTAGGATCGGACAGAGCTTATCGTCGATACTTTCGATTTTTGTCCATTCCAGGTAAACCTTGCTTTTATTAAAAACATATTGTGTCTTGCGCAATAAAGATTAAATTTTCATCAACTCCTTTGATTGGATGTACAGGTCTGTTCGTCGAAGATGATGAAAGGTGGGAAGGCAGTTGTTTGCCTGGAGGGACACCGTACAATCCAGAACTACAGGACGGAGAATCAGCGTACGCTTATTTAATGAATAAATTTGAGGATGAATTCTGCGACAAAGAAAACAGTATTAAAAAGAGCAAGAAATCGCCAAAAAAAGTTACGTTCGCTGACAAGAACGGAGTTAAATCTGCAAGGAAGGATGCCAATGCAAAGGAAGAAACGAAACTCGAACTCAACGAGATCAGAAAAAATTTAAGAGCTTGTACCGGGGATAAATCCTGTCCGGTACATTGTAAAAAATCAGATCCCACGTGGAACTTTTATGGAAGAGTCGAAGACGTCGAGGCTGTTATTAACGCTCTGAGCACGCGTGGTATCAGAGAGAGCGAATTACGAAATAATTTAATTCATGAAAAAGCTAGTTTAATATCAGTAATCGAAGAATGTCCTAGGCACAAACTAAATCCTGAAGTCGTAAGTACTTTCATTCCGTAGCCTGTAGTTTGGGTACATTTTTAATGTTCAATTCTCATGTTCTGTAGTTCAAGGAACCAATCAAGGAACTCGCGAGCAAGACCAACAAGAAGAACAAGTATGAGAATGCAAATTCGGGTTACTCGCCAGATATACCAACCGACAGCGTGATGGAATTGTCTTTGCGCGATTTCATATTAGACCTGGAAGATAAAATTAAAGTTGGCTGCTTGGGATCCTTGAAAGTGATCAGTCGAGAGACCTGGAGAAACGCTATTAGTAAGGGCAGTTACGACAAACAGTGTGATAAGCTGATGTACGGTGCCAACGAGATAGAGGTAGACGTCGCGCCGAATGTTCTTGTTGACAAAATAAAGAGCGAAACGAAACACAGTCGACCTGGCACACCGGACTCTGAAGTTGGCAGCGTTACCATGAAAGTTTATCGTGATCCAGGAAAATACTTAGGTCCACCAGGGGAGAACGAACCATTGCCCGATCCAGTGCAGCAAACATCTATAAGACAAATGGCGTGCGCGATTCTTCAGCTGTCTCGGGCGATTGAGCCAAAATACATGAAGAGGCCATTGGGCGTTGATGAGAAAGACAAAAAGTGGTCCAGCGAGGAGGCTAGAGAACGGTGGGAACAGTCCTTAATGGCTTCTACGAGTTGGTCCCAGTTATTTGTCCACCTGAATACATTGGAGAACAGCGTGGCCTGGAGCAAGAGCGCCCTGAATGCCCAGTGTCGAATTTGCAGAAAACGTAGGGACGCTGAAAATATGCTTCTGTGCGACGGGTGCAACAAGGGACATCATCTTTATTGTCTTAAACCTAAACTTAATGTAACAATCCATTGTTCTTTATTTTTCTTCTTGACTCCGCGTACTTCGGTCAATCCTAAACGAAGCTTCATTCAATTACAGGCCATTCCCGAGGGAGACTGGTTCTGCACAACGTGTAAACCACGCGAGGCTACACCAAAGGAGAAGACCAAGAAGAGAAAGAAATTTGAAGACGAACCGGAGGACGAGGCTGTGCTTACCAAAGAAACCCGTAGGAATCGTGCGAAACGCGTGGCTGAATCCGACGAGGAGGAAGAGGAGGAAGAGGAAGAGGAAGAAGACGAAGAGGACGAGGAAGAGAGTTCTGAGAGCTCGTAAGAACTTTCAGTGCTTTTAAGTAAAACCAGTTTCTTCCAGTAGATTTGAAAATATTTCTTTTTCTTTTTCAGAAGTAAAATAATGACTGCCTGCTCGTCCAGGTGTGGATCTGGCAAGAGGGAGGTTATCTGCGAAGGTTGTCCCGGACGATATCACCTAGAGTGCGTTGTACCACCCATATCGAGGGTTCCTCGCGGAAAATGGTTTTGCCCCATGTGCCGCGAAAAGGGTAGAACGCGAAACGGTAAGTTTCTCTTAGCATTAACTACGCACAAAATGGCGAATGATAATTTTGTTGGTTAACGAGTAATCTTGGATTGCATAGATCATTAAAAATTCAATAGCTTGAATATTGATTGAACAAAAAATTTCTATTGTGAAACGTGCCAAGGTTAAATTAAAACAATGGCAAAGCTTCATCTGAATTTCTAATATCCGTGCGTACCTTCCAAGCATTGGATACTGCAATGTCATTTTAACGACTCCAATTTGGACTTTAGAAATATCTTTTTGCAATAACCATGATCATGCAGTTAAAATCAAAGTTATTATTTAGAGAATAGATAGTCTTAGCATTGGCTATGTTGCTATAGTGAGAGGCCGTGAGAGGGAGAGAGACTCGGAGAGGCTGTGTGCAGCTGCGGCTCGATCTCGAATCCACGGTTTCGCCAAGAGCCTTCTCACTACAGAATCTACAGACTGGGACGGTCCGTATTGTCGTACCCATGTTTATTGCTTACTTATCACATTTATAACACATTAAAGATTCCATCAGACAAATTTTCAAACGGTTTCAAACATCATCACACTGCTTGGGAATGCCTGCAGCCAGTACCACTAGTAGTCCCTACATTAGAAACCATTAACTATTCACCGTTGCAAGTTACAATACAGTCCACATACTTTGCTTCCATTATTATACAATTATTTATTACATTCGCTCCTGCAATCATCAATTACTACATAGAAAACAAGCCAACAGTTTTCCTATATCGAACAAAAAAATTCTGTTCTCTTAATTTTATCCACTCGCTGTCCTAATAACTTACTTCGCAGCTTCTGGTTTTTTTCTTCTGGCATTTAATCTGAATAGAGCTAGACGTTTGACATGCAATAAACGAACGTTCTGTTAAATAGTATCTTTAATTATCAGACTTTAGCACATCGGATGAAGCTGAACCTCGACAAACGAGAAGAGCAACTAAAAGAGCTGCAGAGGTCGAGGAAGAGGTTAAGGAGGACAAGACGACGGTGAAGGGTTCGATGGCTACTTTGCATGAATTGTTTGCGGACATAACGCATCACAGAGATTCCTGGCCGTTCTTGTCGCCGGTTACGAAGGAAGAAGTGCCGGACTATCACGAGATTATCAAGTGCCCAATGGATTTCGGCACGATCAAGTACAAATTGGGAAACGGAGATTATAAAACGTTGCAGGAGCTCTACAAGGACTGTCTACTGGTATTCGAGAACTGCGAGATGTACAACAAGGAGAATAGTTCTGTGTACAAGTGAGTCCTTGGCACGTAATTTATCTTTGTATTGGGTTCGGACGCCAGAGATTTCCAAGGACGACTAACACACTTCGTTCCTCACACCTTTTTTTTTTTCATAATTCCTCTACTGTTTGTCACTAACAGAACATCTCGCGAGTGAGATGCTCGTCCTGCTGATCATAATGGTGTCGGCAACACTGTTGGATATTGTGTTACTTCGTGCATGTCGTTCCACGCAAACGTATTTCTAATTTTTGCCAATTCTAGAGTACCCCTTGAATCTGTTTGCTCTGTCCAATAACTGTTGGAATTATGCAAAATGTTTTTAAATTAGCGCATAGAACTGTAACATCTTTAGACGCTCTTTCTTTCTTTAGTATATTATAATTTTACATCAAGGGATTAACGAATAATCTCTAAAGATGTCCGCTCGATCTTATCGTCACGCGAGTTATACCAGTACTCAAGGAAGAATCAAAGCAATAAGGATTTAGATGTTGTAATAAGTGAATGGTAAACGAACAAGATAAAAGGATACGACGTGATCACGATGATGCTGATATACTTTCGTTGGGCTGACATTCGTCAAGAGAGAGAGAGAGAGAGAGAGAGAGAGAGAGAGAGAGAGAGGAATAATCTTTGGCTTCCGAACGCGTTCACGAATCCTCACGAGATGAGTAAAGCTATGTCTATTTAAAAACAGTTATGTTTACAGGGCGGGCATGAGGCTTCTCAAGTTCTTCGAGAAGAGATGCAGAGAGCTTGGCTTGAATTACGGCGAACAGAAGCCCGTCTTGGAGTCACCGCCGAGGAAGAAGATGAGGGTCCAGGAGTCGAATGGCATGAAGATAAACGGGATAGTCGATGACAGCGAAGAGGAAGAAATGGAGGTGGATAATGATGAGGACGAGGACGATGACGAGGAAGAGGTCGAAGAAGATGAAGAGGAGGAAGAGGAGGATCAGCCTGGTGACGATGACGATGATGACTACGAGGATAATAAACATAGTGTAAAGAGTTAGACCAAGACGAAGATTTACACCTTGTGTAGCCGTCATTATTCCGGTATTATTCCCGGATGTTCAGAATTTTTTAGACTACATCCGCTATCCATCATCGTACTCTTATCTTTCGTGTCGCGATAATAATGGTGTCGCGCAAGAGACTGAGCTACGCGAGTCTCATAAAAGCGGACCTGTTCATCGAGTTAACTAAGAGATTGTTAATTACCTTCGTTATCCTCTTAAAGATGAAATGTGTGTGCTTGCGAGTGTGTGAACAATTTTCAAAATCCACGAGACGACTGAATCATTAAGGATATCGTATTCATTTATTTTTGCAAGTCTTTTTTTTTTCTCTTCTCTTCGTTTTCCCTCCTTTATTTCTGCGAACCCAATTACAGGCGTCCAATCTAACCTAACGCATATTTGTTGCATGCACACCTGTCTGATCTCCGCATATCTCATCCGTGATCCGAGCAAGATGCAGGAGAAGGAGTTTTATTATTATTTGCATTGCCGCAAGTCTCTCCTGCGGCATTCGCGTACTATTTACGTTGATTCTCAGTTAATCGATCGTTTCGCCGATGTTTGGAATCTTCGATGAAGCTTCAGCAGCTGCTGAGTGATTTATGAATGTTATTAAGCCGGAGCCAAGTACAATCTGTGGTTCTCAGTTTATTTGAGTACCTAAACCTACGCTATAATTCCTCGACGTTAGTTGTATTTAATAAGTTCTTTTTCTTTCCTCATTACGAGACACGTATTTTTGCATCGCTGATTATTTATTATTTTAATTGTATGCGTAATTATAGTAAAAACCTCTCACATATACCAACTTGACATTAAGGTAATTACAGACTTTTAGGAGCGAAGAGTCCTTACATTTTTCAATATTCAATTCTACGCCTGCGAATTCACTATTGCGACATATGAAATTCGGATTGCAGCATGGTTGGTCGGTAGTAGGCAGATATTCTATCTGCTAGATGAAAATTTTAATCTCGTGTTACCGAAGTTAAAATATCGAGCTCGAGAAGATCACATCGTGCTGACTTGAAAACTTATGTTCCATGAAGTCATGATAAAGTCGCAGAGTGATGTTTGCAATTGTTGATTTTTTTTCGCGTTATTTAAAATCTGTTTTACATTTCATAAATGAAACAATAACAGTACTTATTTTTCATCTTCATTATCATCCTGCTGCCTGTTTCTTACTCCTGTGTTTATCTCCTTCTTTTGACATTTTCAAAGAATCAGCTCCCATAAGGTGTCCAAAATTTAGGCTGGGCCTATATAACAAAGTCTAAGGTACAAAATATTATCTGTTGCATTGTACAGCACAACTGAAAGGCTCCTTTGTAACGATGTACGTTTTATACAATTAATTTGGTAATAAACACCTTTAAAAATGATGCGACTGTCTATAAAGTTTTGTAAGATTGAACTAGACTAGGGTAATAATATGGGGTACAGTATTTTATTTTGCACATCGATTCATAGTAACAATTCAATGAAGTATAAGTTTCATATGATATCTTGGATTTTATATAATTTACAGTTACGCTACTAAGTGCTTTTAGATATTCAATTTAATGATGTGGTTCCAGTTCCTTTCTCCTGATTTCATACCATTTTTTCTTGTTTTCGGGAGAGTTCACTATAAATAATTGAAAAATTTAACAATTTTTGTATTGTTGCTGTAACACTATTAGCGTAATTTTCAATAATACATCATTGTTGTATGTAAGAAATTATATACATACCTGCACTAGTGATCTTTGCAAAAAGTGGAGCAACGAGGACAACAGAGATCAAGTAATATTTGTATGGCCAGCAGTTATTGATGTAATATTTGTATGGGAATTGAACCATTTTTGCCGTAAAGGTGTATGGGAATTTCATATGGCGCTTAGGAGCTTCTGCATCAGCCATGTTGCCTAATAGAACAAAAATATGTATACAGTAATCGTAAGTTGATTTTGTACAATTAACTTTCATTGGGAAAGCAACTGTTCTAAATGAAACATACGCTTGACAGACGTCGAAATAGATCATGGTCTGATTTTTAGTTTATCAATATTATTTGCAGAAAATTTGTTAATAATTCTGTAGCCATTAATAAAATACTAGTTGATAATCATTATATAATTTAATTTTCCAACACAATTGGTTACTGTTGACTTTAGATTTTCTAAAGTGTATTTTTACATCAATTATTGAAGTTTTTTTTACAAATATTGATATTGTAATATCGAGAGTCCAAAGTTAGTTCATATTCATCAAAAAAGGCAGAACAAATGAGATACGTATTTTAAAAAAATTTTGCGAAAACACCTTAAACTATCATTCGGATGGTAATGAATGATGTCGACTTTGATAAAATACAAATAAGAATAAAATAATCGAGTGACATTAATCAAAGTTATACCAACGAAAGCTGTTATTAAAAGCAATTACCTTTTTATTTGGTCTTTAAGACACAGAATTCACAGTAGAAGTTCTGGAAAAATGGCCACCCGACTTCAGAAGGTCGGAATAACGTGAACGTCGATAGATGGGCTCCTGCATGGTAGCTTACGTAATTTTATAGCCTAAAAATTAATAAAACTAGGAATCTAGGGATTTTATCATTTTCATTGTCAGCATTGATATATTTGAAAAATTGTAGAATGTCGGACAACGTACTTTTGTGTACAACCTAATATAGCGTATTATTATTCGATTTTTCGTATTGGAATAACTGATAAACGATGTCTGATTCGCGTAAAAAAGTTAATAAATTTATATCAGATGTCTTTTATAACGTTCAGTTTAACAAAACGTGCCATCAGAATTATTTGAAGAAACTTAAAGCATATTATGTCAAGGTAAATATCTCAGACTATATTGTAAAAGCTTCAGTCTCTATTTGGTATAATTTTACTGATGTTTGAATTTAATTTCAGGTGGATCCAGATGTATTTATAGAATATTTTATACTCTGCCTCATGGTTCCCTTGACTAGAAGTGAAAACCATCCTCATGTTGAAAATACATTATGCTTTGCTGCAAAGTTTGCTGTTAGTTTACAGAGTTTTAAAGGCGATGAATTTAATGAAGATATGTGTCCATTTCTTCTAAAGCTGTTCGATTTTCTCCTTGATCATCATAACTCAAAGGATTCTGCGGTTCGATATCGTGTTTGCTACTTTGTTAATATGCTACTGAATGGAATGGGGGAGAACGCTTTCTTAGACGATGTCCTTTGTGATAAAATAAGTGCGAATATGATGGAGCGCTTGCTGGATAAATCACCAAAAGTTCGAGCACAAGCAGTGTTTGCTCTTCACAGATTGCAGGATCCAGCTGATGAACAGTGTCCTATTATCAAGATGTTTATATTTCACTTATCCAAGGACCCGCATGCCGAAGTTCGTAAGGCTGTGTTAACAAATATGGGCAAAAGTCAAAAAACCTTACAAGCTGCTTTAAAGAGAACTAGAGATATCAATGACACAGTCCGTAAAATAGCATATGTATTTATTAGTAAGATCACTGTAAGATCACTAACCATCAAACAGAGAGAACAATTACTTAGTGACGGTTTAAAAGACAGATCTGAGATAGTCAGTGACAGTGTAAAAAAAGTACTATTACCATCCTGGCTTCAGCACTTTCAAGGAGACTACGTTAATCTCTTAAGAGCACTGGATGCTGAAAACGCTATGGAAACTGGAATTTTAGTATTAAATACTCTATTTCAGTACGTAAATTCGTATTCTCATCTAAAAACATGGATTTTGCATTCAAAACATTAAATTTTTCATTTTCTTGTAGAGCCGATCAATTAAAAAACCTGATGGCTCAGGTACCGGTGGATCCGGATACTAAGCTTATCCCCCACGAGAAGCTCCAGAGTGAAAATGTTTTATATTGGCGATGCCTGGTAGACTATCTTCGTCGTTCTTCATACACGGATGAGCTTGAGGAATTTTTACCAGAGTTATCAGTATTTTGTACATACATTCGAGAATACCTTACATTATTGAGCAGTAAGGAATATCAACCATGGGAACAGCTAACGCAGAAGATCATCCTAAAACAATTATTTGAAATAGTCAAGACTTATGATCTCTCTGATGAGAGTGGACGAGCAAACTTGAAGCAACTAATTTTCGACACATTAATGACAGAACATTGTAGCGAGGAGGTAACAGAATCAATTGTCAAATATTTAGAAGTTGTTGTACCAGATGTGGACAGCAGGCTAAACTCTCTGACACACATAATAAGTGAATTGCGAATGCCACTGAAGCAGCAAGTAACAACACAAATATCAGAGGAGGAATTTCACATAATCAACATGAAGGTAAGTAAGAAATAAGATTGATCGATAAACCAATCATTCTGAATCAATACCGATGTCAATTTCCAGAGAGCCAAATTAAAAGTGAAATTGATAGAAATACACGAAGAAGAATATGAGGCGATCCATGAGAAGGACTATATGAAGGCAGCAACCCTGAAGGAACAGATCGAAGACATAAATAGGCAAATCAATGAACTTCCAACAGGAGAAATAGAAACCACGAACGAACCGTTTTGCGAGGAGAAGAATGACAGGGAGACAATGATCATGTGTCTTGGTATTATGTGCGCCATGATGGAAGTGCCATCAGTCAAAACTTTGACACCAAACTTAAGAACCCTCATGACGGATATGGCATTGCCAAGCTTCGACGTATGGCCAATCTATTATTTCCTCTTTATTCTCCAGCTAATATTAAAAACCTTATGCAAGAGTTTACATAAGAATCTTAAACTTTCAGCACGCAGATGATACCGTTCATATACTCGCTCTGAAAGCGGTGGCCATTTGCTGCTTGCTGGACAAGGAACTTGCCAAGAAACACATTATGATGTTCTTCCTGCAATTCTCTATCGAGCAGGATAACCAGGATATATGGATTATGGCGCTCAAGTCCATCTTCGATTTGCTCTTATTCTACGGAATGGAATACTTTGACATAATGCAGAACAAGGAGGAGAGTGTCTCTTCTAAAAAGTCGAAGAATCGTACAGTTAAATTATACTCGAACACAGACGAAACTTTAATGCCCGAATCGACAATGTCCGAGACCGAGAGTAATTATTTGAATATTATTAAGATTTTGACTGGCCTCTTGGACAATGCAGTGAGTAGCTCTATTTACGTTATCAGGAAGGTGCTAATAATGAAAATAGAAAGTTTTCGGTATTGTGTTTTTATCTTCCTTTTACTTGACAGAATCAAGACCTGCGAACTATCGCGACGGAGGGTCTGTGCAAGCTGTTACTTAACAGAAGGATTAGCAGCGCAACTCTCTTGTCGCGATTGATCATCCTCTGGCACAATCCCATCACGGAAGGTGATATCTACCTGCGTCAGTGTCTCTGCAGCTTCTTTAACAGTTTCGTCGTGCACATTCCTGAGAGTCAGGAAATGCTGGAGCAGGCGTTCCTGCCAACCCTACAGACATTGGCTAATGCACCGGACACCAGTCCGTTACAGGAAATCAATCCCCACGCGGTGGCCAAACTTATTCTTAGCTGGACGAAACCTGGCATACAGAAAAGCAGCACACAGACCTACTATCCACATAAGAATCTCGCTTATGCGATCTTCGCGGAAATTCTTAAGCTCGACAGCGATATCGATCAAGACGTATTGATCAAGTCCTTGAAATATTTGGAGCTTCATGCGGAAGAGAGAACCGATAAGGATCTTCGCGAGGCCGTGGACAACGTCATGAAAATGGTGAACCTTCTCTAAAGAATTTACAGCAACGACGATGGACACTGGGTTGACTTTAAATTTTCAAAAATATATCTTTCTTACAGGTGGAGCAGACTGATAAGCGCTTACTGAAATTTATTCAACAATTTCGTACGTCTCTATACGAGCCAAACGTTGATCAGGATCATCAGACTCAAGAGAACTCGGAGAACGACACAGACGATGAATAGATAGGAGAACATATTAATTAAAAAAAAGAAAAAAAAGAACTAGTACGGTAGCAAATTAAAAGGTTACGTATCTGGAAACCTGTTTAAAATTGACAAAACCATTAATTTGCACGGTGCGATATGCAATTTATAAATATAGTATGACACTTGATTTTAATATGAATAAAAAAATCTTTTACATTACTTATGTACGTCCGCAGCTTTCTGTACGTCCGCAGCTTTCTTTACGTCCGCAGCTTTCATTGAGTACTACCTTCAAGGTCACGCTGTCGTAAATAGTAACATATTTTATTGATTTACTCTCGCGCAACGTTCTATTCCAGTA
>JARQSU010000329.1:466579-507985 GCA_030142265.1 Calameuta filiformis
ACTACCTTCAAGGTCACGCTGTCGTAAATAGTAACATATTTTATTGATTTACTCTCGCGCAACGTTCTATTCCAGTAGAGAAAATGCAGGAATTCAAAGCAAAGTCGAATCAGACCACGAGGTGTCGCCAGTGTTTGTTTATGGAAACTTCAAACATTCCGTGTCGCATCGATAGAAAAACAGAATTTACTTCGAATTAGCTCCGATCGAAGGTGCTAATTAGAAAGAAGCCGTTACTTGAGAATCATGGAAAAGTTGGCAAAGCCACAAATAATTTGTCATATTGAAAAGTCCGTCAATTATTCTCTGTTCGATGCGAAATGGATACCGTGCAGCGCGAAATTTGTGGTTATGGGCTCACGGCCTCGTGGTTCCGGTATCATTCAGATCTACGAGGTGTCCAGTGGCGAATTGAAACTAATCAAAGACATTGAACGTTCGAATGCTATGAAATGCGGAACTTTCAAAGCCTCTAGCCTTCGGGATAGACACTTGGCGACTGGAGATTTTAAGGTACCTTTTCCGTGTAATGTGCAAAACATTTACTACGCGTTTGTCACGTCATTTGCGTACGCGATTTGGAGGTTCATTCGAATTTGTTTCTCTGAGCAAAAACGTATACATTGCAGTTACAAAATGTAAAATTATATTGTTTTCTTGACTCATCATAAGGATGCAGATCCGCGTGCTTTCTCGGCAAATAAAATTAAGATACTAAATTCAAACAGATTCGTTGCTCGGGAGTAGTATGAAAATTTTAAAAAATCAACGGCCGATAAACCCTTTTTCTCATTATCATTCCCGACAAGCAGTCAATCCTTGAGTCGCTGCTGGTCGTAATCGAGGAAGCCTTGCTGGTTTAGTTCGGTCTAATTAATTACCGTCGCTGTCTCTTCCAGGGTAGACTGAACATTTATAATCTCGAGGATCCCTCGATTCCGATATACACGGCTAACGCACACAAAGAAATAATAAACAGCATCGATGGCGTAGCTGGACAGAGCGTGGGTTGTGGAGCTCCGGAATTAGCGACAGGATCACGAGATGGGAGTGTCAAGGTGTGGGATCCAAGACAAAAGGGCAGACCGGTGGCAGTAATGGAGCCAAAGGAGGGTGAAGCGCGTAGAGACTGTTGGACGGTTGCTTTTGGAAATTCCTATAATTCCGAAGAGAGGGTGGTGGCCGCTGGTTACGACAACGGGGACGTCAAAATGTTTGACTTGAGAGCAATGGCACTGAGATGGGAGAGTAATCTGAAAAATGGCGTGTGCTCGTTGGAATTCGATAGAAAAGACATAGCCATGAATAAGTTAGTCGCTACGACACTGGAATCAAAATATTATTTATTCGATTTGAAGACTCAGCATCCAAAGAAGGGTTTCGCTTACCTGACGGAAAAGGTACAGTATTTTTTTTAGGTTATGGGAGACAATGTTTCTTCTCTGTGGGATTGAGTATGGTGCATTAGGAAATTGAATTTTATGGGTATTGTCGTGGTTATGGTTTCAGGCACACAAGTCAACGGTGTGGCTGGTACGACACTTACCGCAAAACCGAGAAATATTCATGACCTGTGGCGGTGGAGGCTCTTTGTGTCTTTGGAAATAGTATGAGTCCTCTGCTATCCTTTGATGGAGAATAATTTTCTGTATTCTAATTTTTTTTTTTAATTACAGCAATTACCCTGAAAAAAGAAAGCAAACCGATGCCGATGGCCTAGAGCACGGTGTTGTGGGGAGTGTCAGTCTTCTTCAAAATAGTACCTTATCTTCTCAGCCGGTTAGTTCCTTAGACTGGAGTCCTGATAAGCAAGGATTAGCAGTCTGCACGGCGTTCGATCAGTGTCTTCGTGTAATAATTACAACAAAGCTCAATACAATTTAAAGATATATAAAATAGAAGCGTACATAGCAATGTATACTATATCGCCTTAATTGTAATATAATAATATAAAAGACAGCCACGTCTTGTATATATTAAAAAGAAAGCCCAGCTATAAAAATCTTAACATAATTTCTTCGTAATTCGTTCGACATCTAACTTGCATTGTTCCTAGATCAGATAGCTGCGCGGATAAGAATTAGATAAGAAAGCCTCGTGTGGTCCGGTTCTGCAGAATCTGTCCCAAGAAGAGTTCTCACCCAATTGAATAAGTCGAGGAAGTAACGACGTACGTCGAAGGGGGCACTGCAGTTGCGGCCTATCGATTTTAAAAAGCTTGTAGAGTTATGCAACGAATGGCGGCAGATAAAAGCGAATTATATGTCATTGGGGCAATCTATTTAGGATCAGCCTCTTATTAAGTGGCGGCCATCTTGACGTTACGCAACCGAATGCGGCGGCCATCTTGTTCGCTCTTGTCTCTGGCAGTTCACGCGAGTATATTGTGCATATAGCCGCTGCTTGCATTCAGCCGTACAAGGTCACGAATGCCGCGAGTTTAATTACATAAATTAGCCGTTCGCCTCCCGCTTTTCTGCCTCCGCTATACACGCTGCCACCACTATACTGCACTACATTATTATATTGCACTACATTGCGCTGCCTCTGTTCTTCTCTTCTGGCTCCTCTGTCGCTCTCATCCCCACTGGGACGCCACGAGCCACGCAGCGTGTGCACTTGGATAACGATGGAGTCATCGCGAACACGTACTGGACTGTTAATAGCTCCTAGATACTTAATAAGCTGAGAATGCAATCTTGGCTAAAATGGCATCTTTGGCGTTACGATGTCAGGACACGAGACATTTATTCATTAATTCGCATACTTTAATAAAAGAATACTTCTTGCTGCTCCGGCCTCTTGAGTACCTCAAAGAAGAAAGGAACGCCGCACATTGTGTGGACCTAAAGTTAACGGCTAGAGGTTAAATAAATTCATGATGATTTATGATCCTTTCTCCTGATGATTTATCGTCTATAAAAAGGCATCTTCAAAACGTCAAAAAGTATATGATAGAACGGATATGCTAATAGATGAAAACAAATATTCCTTAGAATTCGAAGTTCCCCATTGATCTTTCAAGATAATTCAGTATCTTCCTGCTAAGCCTGACATCTGGCGGATCGATAGCAAAACCTTTTTTTTTAAATATGTTCATACAGTCGCTTAAGGTTAGCCTTGCATTTCCACAGGCTGCAATAACTCTTAATTTAGGTATCTCGGTGATGCTGGAGTTAGACTTTTCGCCCGGTAAGATGACTTTTGCCACGGACGTTCGCTTGTAAAGTGAGGAACCCGGTTAACGTTCACGTAAATCTCAAAATTCGTATGTCGGCCAGATCGGACTGTCGCGATGCTGGCCGTGTGTGCCTGGCGCCTATTTTCAGGTCGCAGTCGCATTTAGCCGTAAGCTTATAGGCGGTGGAAGAAGGGTTGGTGATCATCCAAAAGATTCACCTAGTAGCCAATTCGACGTGCGCGTAACGTACATGGTGTAAAAATACTTTATTACAGAGTTTTAGACTTTTTCACAACGATACAAAACAATGCCAGTGTACAATGGTCTCAAGAGTTCTACGCTACCCTTATGATAAGAATTGGCTTTGGAATGATAATCCATTATAACAGTGAATGACGAATGGCGGAAGCACCATTCGCCTTTGACAAGGAACAGATGAAAATACAAAATTTCAAACATATGATCGGCCAAAGTTCAACCATAAGTTTACGGTTGCAGAAGAAATTCTGTTTTGTCTCGTCGAATCCTATTTAAATTCGACTTTCTAATTGTACTTTGAACGTAACAAACGACTATGATCCTCCCGTGTACAACTTCGCGTCTTATATCTTCCATACAATTAATAACGATCCATAAACTACAGGAAGTTTCATTCGCGTCTCTTCTTATCCTCCCCTCCGTATCTTCCAGGTTGCACAGTTTATTTTCAGGTTGACCTTTGAGTGGCTGAATTCCAGATCCTCAGAAGGCCAGTTTCTTCATGAGAAGATACATGTGCTGGTCGATCTCAAAGCCATGAAGATTGTTGGCGTCTCCCTGCAACCTCATAAGCAGCCCTCCGAACGAGACGTAGGCGGATCTGAAAAAGAAGGATGGTACAAATTTAGATGCTTCCGGTAGACACGGACCCCGACCCCTCAAAATCCCACATTTCAGTATACAAGAACACCAGACAATTCTTAATCATGCGAACAGGAGGAACAGGAAGGAAAAAAATGAGTACAAGAAGATGCATTTTTTTCTTTTTACATTGCTCTCATACATATCAGCTAATTTTTCTTTCTGTTCTCGATATCAATAGGAGATCTGCGACCGTCATAATTGCAGTGCCGATAGCGGTCGTGTACACAATAAACCACACAACCAGCTAACCACACTGCCAACACGCCGGTCGCTCAGTTCTTTGCTGATATCACTGATGCACGACGGTAGGTATTTTCCAAAAGTCATTTTTCAACGTGAAATTGAAAATCCGCACGTATCCGCGACGCCCTGAAATCAGAAAGCGTTATGGAAGAAAACAAAGGATATAGGGAATTTCGTTATGGTACCTGCGTACATACATAGTGTAATATACTAGGGTCTCAAGTTGGGTAAGAGGTTGGTAACACTGTGCCGTGTCTTTGGATCAAGTATTATTTCTCCGAGGTCACATGCTCATGGATCATCATATAATTACGACTATTTCTAGTATCCCCCGGTCTTTCGACACTTTCGACATCGTCCGTATTGGGATCGATCGGAGGCATCTAGAGGATCATTTTGCAACCTGACGAGACCTTAACCTTAAATTAAAGCACGACTTTAATGAGTTCTCGATCGCATTTGGCTCGACATTTAAATGTGACAGTTGCTCCACTTCCAAACATATGTCTGCCTGAAGTCTCTGTACTACAGTGATCTTTGTCTTATAATAAGAAAAAAATACTTAACGCATTACGTAAAACAAGAAAAATTTCTGCCTGCCTCTCTTTTTCTACTATAAAAGATTTACTCGAACCGCCCCTGGGCAAATCACGGTTCATAAACGAAAGCCCACGTTCAACGTAGTTCTCACTATTATTCTTCATAGTATCGGTCGGTAAAGCAGATTGCAGACTTTTAAGGCGATTAAAATACAGAACAATATTACCGTAAGATAAAATTCAAAAATCAACCACCCAACGGTGTCTGCCAGTGAACTGATTTCCAGACAGGAAAAAAAAACGTAAAGATTGAGAATCTCTAAAGCAGCCGTGCAAGATTTTCGAGACTTTCGAGTGTCCTGCCAGTAAGATTCGACAAGTCGCATTAGAAATGCTCAAAGTGGGCTACACGCATTGCCACAGTCTGCCCCCCAGGAGAGAGCGTAGGAGAAGCTAATAGAAAGGTAGAGCAGCAGCGGGAGCACAGAGAGTAGCAATGATAATAACAACAGCGCAGTAAACAAGAATAAGTATATAAGCATAAGTGAGTCAAGAGGCCCTGGGCCTTGAATACTATCTGACTCTTCGATCGGTACAGAAGTGTAACGGTAGTAGATGAGCCGATCGACGTAAGAACTGCCTTAGTGGTAGTAACAAAGTAGAGAAAAAAAAATGGACTTAGGTTAGGTTAGCAACCCAGTGCTGAGCAGTAAAACCCAGTGCTGCGGTAAAATTTTTTTTTTTCAACAACCACTTATTATCATAATCTACCGAAGCTTTAAACATGAACAAAAATAAAAGAAAGACCCTCCTCTAGGTAAACTTATGGATCGGTGAAGGCGAAATGGATTGAAATGAAATGATCGAAGAATGGTAGTATGGCATTTATTATTGATACAAAATGTCTCGTTGATATTGATAGAAGTAAAGATATCGATGCTCGTGTTCTTCCGTTTTTTCCACGTAGTCACGTGAAAGACGCAGGAGGCAACGTGAAGAGGCGAAGATCCGTTGATTCTAATCCGGAGCTGGTCTACGTAGTGGATATTACGATCTACAATGTGTCCATTCTTATACTGTGGGAGAAAGAGGGCGCTCGATACGAGATACACACGCAGGTAACAGGTTCGGAATTTCGTTGCGGAATAATGCCCGCGGGAGAGATCGTACCATAGGCTGGTCGTGCGAGTGCGAGAGAGACAGAGCGATGCGGATATACATGGGAGAGAGAGAGAGAGAGAGAGGGAACGAGAATTACTTATGGCCACTTCCCTAGTATTATTATAATACTATTACATTAATGCCACGATCGACTACCATTAATACTAGTATTGCCACCGCAGAAAAACTTAGCTGACGGATTTCAGTCGACGTATTGACAGATCGATGCTCTTGGACGCAAAAAGAAAAATAACTCACTCGGTTATACGCGCCATTATGCTAATGGCTGACGCCTCGGGCGAAAGGTTGACGTTTGACGTATTCAAAGGTGCGCGATAGGAGGGGAAACTATTTTAAAACGTAATCAAATTTCCCGCTTTCCTAACACAGGACACGCGGCTGCTTCCTCCTATCGGAAGTACTGTCGGACGTAGAGTTTAAGTAATTTCGAGTTACGTCATCGAGGCGTAAAGTTTTAAATAGAAAAATACGAGGTTACCACATAAATATAAAGAAAAGATCGGCTGTCTACGTCAGGAAGGGAAAATTGACGTAACGCACGTGTACGTAGCTACGCAGTAAACAATGAAGGTATGCGCGAAAGGCACAGAGCGCGGGAAATACGAAAATTCTTCTCGGACATAACGGTGTGCGTACTTTTACTTGGCCTCGATGTCGAATGTCGTTGACGTGTTGCGAAAGCTCTTCAAAAAGCTCTTCGGCCTGTTTGCTTTTCTGCGCTATGAATATTCGCCTTTAAATTACAAGATGGGTTCATCTAGCCTATATATATATATATATATATACATACAATGACATACACGTATTCCATAGAGGCGTTATACCAGCAGAAGCCAGCAGAAGCGTCATGCTCGTTAAGATGATCTTGCTAATTCAAAAGCCGATGTTACCCGAAGGCGTTTGTCGGTCAGTTCCGTCGAGCCTCTATCACCAGGATATGGGAGATGAGTAGACTATAGGTATCAGGGTATAATCTGATAGAAAATGATTTTCCGAACACACGGAAGCGAGGTGGGAAATACGCAGTTAGACATAGCAGTAGGCGAATAGAAATCATCTCCGGGAATAAAAAAAAATAATAATGCTTACTAGACATGATTTACAATAATTGCTAAAAAGTTAAAGGTGGAAAATAAGTTATATCGGGTCTTGACAACAGGTAATCATCCATGGAGTGACAATGATTTATTGCAAATTCATTTGAACCAACGTAGATGCAGGTACAGGATTACAGAGTGCATTGAAACGAGTGCAAGGCATTAGAGAGTAAAGGAGAGAGAGAGAGAGAGAGTGTGAGAGAGGGAGAGAGAGACGGGTCGAGGTGGAGATAACAAGAATGCTTAACAACGGCGTAAGGAGCAGCAAATAATCGTCGCGACGTCTTCGAGGAAGGAAATGACCTTTGGGCGTCGTACGAATGAAAACGAGATAGAGAATTTGCTGATTGAACGCGCGTCCACGTGACGAAACAAATAGGCAAACGTCACGTGATGCCGAGATAAAATTCAAAGATTAGAGGAAAAACATTTAGGTTATGTAGCGCACGAGAGAGTTTGCATGTTTACTGGTTTACCTAAATGTTATTCGAAAGGAGCTCGTGAAATCATAACAGATCGATGTTTTTAGTACGGGGCGACAGCGTCGTTTGTTCTTGGTACTACCTGGACTTAGTACGTTAATGACACGCTAGAGGGACGCGACACGGTACGTACTACGATTATTTGTGGCGCTGATGAACGTGACCTTTTATCCAGAGAATATTCACTCACGAATTTACAAGCAAAAGTAAGTAGTTAGAATGGCGTTGTTATTCGTGCAGGTAAATTTTATGACGACGTGGCTTTTGAAAATACTCAAAATTATTGGGAAGAACATGCACGTGCACCGTGGGCCGGAGATGTCACATTGGATTTTGGCGAAGAAGATAGAAGAGACGAGGTGTCTGTAGTTTTCCAGGAAGACCGTTGCTATATGATCGAAATATTATTTTTCTCTCTCTCCCTCTCTCTCGGTTAAAAAAAAAAAACCTCGAAAGGGAAAGAAGCAATGGAAACAAACGGTCACTTATTCAGACGCGAAGACGCAATGGTGACGGTGACAGAAGAGATGTCGTACCAGATAGTGCATTTACAGTATTCAGGGCCCGTGTAAACGCGCATCTGGCACGAGCCCCAACTGCCCACTTTTACAATAATCTTAACTCGCAAACAAAAATTACGAATCGGTACAGGCACGTTATACGAGATTTCGTCGCTGGGGACGATCACGGGATCTTCTATTATGGCTTCACGTAGGTTTATTCGACTCGTTCCGCGTGTTGACGACGAGGACACGAATGCGATTTGCAACGAGCGACAGTGGCAGATTTAAGTTATTTCTTAGACGCGACGTCGGATATCGATCGACTTTTTCCTTGCTTTAAATATTCTTCCGCTCTCTTGAGAATCGACCTTGTAGAATGACTGCAAGACGTTGCATATGAGTTTTAATTTTCATAAAACGCGTCACGTATCGATCGCGAACGCTACATAGAGGCAGGACCAGCGATCAGCTGTTTCATTCGCGTAGTCTACCCGACGAAAAAGTCGAACAGCTGATTGGATCTTTCGCGGTGAATCGCGTTAGGCCGCGGTAAGTGTCATTTTTACCCGAATCGCGCCGATTTGAATTTGAAAAATAACGGTTTTACGACTCGAGGGCTCGGTAGTACCTTCGGTATAATCCGCTGTATATAGTTATACGAGCGACTAGTGCACGCGAGACAGAAATATAACGAGACAAGTGTAACGTCAGCTGATTTTCTTTAGACATCACAGAGCTATGCGAATCTGTAAGATTCAGATATCCCGCGATCGAAGTTGAGGATACGAGAGTAGCCTGAAGGCGACGCCCTAATAATAGCAGACAGAGCGCGTCTTCCTGGTGCAGTGGATCGCACAGGTGACGAAGCGCGTATCGCGACGCACATTTATCCCCCGAGGACAAACGCTCTTCTTCAATCCGCGACACGAGCGCAGCTCCTTCCTGTATCTATTCCGAAAGCCCGTCCTCGTTGACGACGAGGTAACGCGAGGTAGGCGCGTGGAAATGCAACTGCTCGTGACGCGCGTCAGCTTCCCACTGAGGAGACGAACGGCGACGACTCCGGCAGCGTGAAAACAGACGTTTCTCAGCTAGCGTGGGACGTAAGTGCGCATGCGCGTGCGCTTAGTCTTTCGCGTACCTTCGTTTCGACTTTGGACGCGGAATCGACGAAATACTTGAAACCCGATCGACGATCGTTGTGTACCAACGAAAAACAATGAGACGCGACGATTACGCGCAGTATAAGTTCTCAGTATGTCTTTTCCGTTTCGCACTTTTGTCCTTCTTAACGAAATACCGCAGCACACGTACCGCAGCCACCCTCGGTCTACCATAGTAGTCGGCTGTATCAAGACGCCTTTTCAAGCAGCGAAATCAAGTAGCAACGCGTATAAATAATAGACTAGTAATTTTGCGAGCTACAACGAAGGTGGGACACGGCGTCGACGCGACTCGACGTAAACTGTGTTTGAGCTCGGTGAGCGATCGTCAACTGCCGATCCGTCGGGTCCGTGTGTTCCCGAATACTCGATACGACTACCGACTGAATCTAGGAACGAATCGAACGCGAGTTCTCGCACCGATGACCGTTACACAATATCGCGCGGTCCCGGCAGGCGGCCAAGCGCACCAGACGACGATACCGCGAGGACTAAACGCAGCGGCGGCTACCGCCAGCGGCGGCCAGCAGTTCCGAGAGTTTATCCGTGTGCTCGCGGCGGATTCAGCGCTTCGGCTGAGGGGATAGAAGTATTACACAACCTGGCCGGAACGTCGTGCCAAGCGCGCGAGCTGTGCACTAGAGAGACTGAGCTAGGCCAGCCAAGCTAGCCAACAAAGTCAGCCACAGTCCGCCCAGCTAGTCTACCAAGCCAGTTCGACACCAGGCCCAGCTTAGACACGAACCCTCCTCCTTCTCTGGCCATTGGCGTTCTTGGTCTATCCGCTTCTCCTGCTGCCACTCGCTTTACAGTCTCGGACGACGGAGACGTCGGCTACTCGGCTGCTGGACGAAACGGACACGACGCGCCGGACGCTCGCGACGACGCTTGCGGAATTACGCGTTTTCTCGGACGCCACACGAGTTTCTCAACGAAAATAACACTGGTTGCGTAACCGGCCACGTTAAGCACGACGATCGATGCTTACAGTCACTCGCTTTACGCTTTGGGGACATTTTCAATTGCCATTCTGTCTCGTACCATTGCGTCCCGTATTATTAGCTTTCGACGTAGAGAAGACGCGGCTCGATGTGATTTTATATTGTTTGTATTTGAAATTTTTATTTATTTATTTTTTTTCTTTTGACCAAAATTCAAAGTACTCTTCGAGGAAGGGATTCTGATGTCCTGCACGAAACGGGGCCCTTTTTATTTTCGTTTCGATGGAAAACTCATCCCTTCCGCGCTTCGTAACTTTGATTCGTAGTTTTTTTTTTTCTTCCTGGGCTTTACTCGGGACTGCCTCGATATGTTATCCTGGTGGTCTTTGAAGTGGTACAGCAATGTATAACGATACGGTTTTTATTTATGGGAAATTTTTAATGCTCTGCTACTAGCTGCATTCCGATTATGGCATATGTGGTCATGTAGTACTGAAACTGTATATGTATGCATATTGATTTTCATACGAGCGCTGCTCTGTTTTTCACGGGCTCGAAGTGATAAGAGTCGCCACGAGCTTTCACGACCAAAGTAAACAATACTCAAGTCAAATCTGATATTCGTGACAGTTATTTAAACGAATGATACTTAAAATAGAAAATCGTGAATTATTTTGAAAAATCCAAAAAAAATACATCAGAGTCATTCAATCGAGTCATATACATATACCGTAGGATCCAGATAAAAAGACGAAGAAATTGCATGTAAAGAAAAAATCACAAGGGAAAAAAAACGCTTGCAAATTTTCAAATGAATTCAATGCATCTCAAAAGTTGCGTCACGTCCTAGTCATAATTTCCAGAAAACCTTACAGATACATTTAAGAAAAATATTCACAGAATCACAATCGAACGACCCGGATGACCCGAACGACCAGCTTAGCTACGTGAACATCTTTTAGAAAATGCATTTATCTCTCGAAAAAAAAAATACTCTACCGACACAATCCCAAATAGAAAATAACAAATATACCGCTTAACAGATACATAATAAAATAATACTTTTGAGTCACCCTATGTATAGATGCATTGGTAAAGATCGTTAGTGCCAGAGAGAGAGAGAGAGAGAAAGAGAGAGAGAGAGAGAGAGGGAAAAAGGGGGATACCAAGAGGAGAAGCAGGAGGCCCCTCTTCGAATTCTAGAGCGTCAACGAAATGAGATGAAATCAGAGAGAGACAAGACGAGAAAGAGACCAAGGGGGGGGGGCCGAAGAAACATTTCAAGAGGCTATTTGGCCAGCCTCCCCTGCCAGGTAGATCAACCCTGGACCGTTTTAATCTTAGAACAGTATCGTCCACCACTAGGAATCACAGTATCGTCAGCGTCGTCCGTCACCATCGTACCATCACTGTCACTATACCACTGGCCACCAATACTGCTACTGGTAGCATCGTCGTGGCGTCCTGGTACAGAACAAGAGGAAGAAGAAGAAGAAGAAGAAGAAGAAGAAGAAGAAGAAGGAGAAAAAGGAAAGAAAAAAAAACACGTTTAAATTACTCACTCGCTGCTCAACTAACAATAAGCTTCGGGCATGAGTACGAAAGAACGAAACACACCTGTGGGTAAGAAGGAAACTACGTTTTTAGTGGGTTTTTGTCCGTGCTAATGCTGCCGCAGGAGGAGCAGGGGGTCTAAGCTAGCTGGTGCGTCCGGTTGTCTCTGCCAGCACAAATTTCGCCCCAGCTTCGACACACGCGAAGCATAGACCAGAAACGCAATCATGGCCGACCCGTATACGAGAGGATTACGTAACACAGTTACGTGGGGTATGTATATGTATGCTTCTTCTTCTATCGCAGCGAACAGTCCGGCACTGTCCTGGGTATCGGATAGCGAGTAGGAGGTCTTGCGGAAAATGCACGGAATGCATTGAATGTGCAATTAAAATTTTCGCGATGCTTTGGATCGATAGGTAAATTCAAATTGTATGGTTACGCAATGCGCTGCTGCTTCTTTTACATGGCCTCGATGATTTTATAGATTTTGGGTTCCAGAAACACCTGTTGGCAATTTTGTGGGTTTCTCGTGTGAAAATCAGGATTCTCTACTTACACGGACTGCAGCCATACGTGATTCCTGATGAAGTGTGGGGCTAGTAGAGCAGACCGTTTAGCGTCGGACAATCTTGAACGCTACCATTCACCCGAGTTAGTCACTGGGAGAAACGATTAAAATTTGGAAAATTTCTTTATTTTCACCGTTCACCAAATTTTATCGTCACGCTTAACGAAGAAGAAAATTTTGAAAAATTTTATCGTACAGGAGTCCAAGATTTTATTGACGAATCAGACACCGACGAGGATCGAGGGTTAAAGGTTAAAAAAAAATGTTTCTAGGAGCAGCCGTAGCCATGTCGTCCTGGCTCCAAGAAATGGCAGACAAGGGTTTCGCTGGATTCCGGACTGTTTCCCTAGTGGATCCTGCCCTGCCCCCTCCACAGCGCCAACCCCCCCCATTCCAGTGTACTAGTCGAGAAGCGTGTCAGGGGGTTACAGTGACGTCAGAGCGAGCACCCTCCGCCCCCCCCCCTCCTCGACGACCTACCGAACCCCTAGTCGCTTCTCCCGGAAATCGACGATAGGGGAGAGAAAGGCTACCTACCTACCTAGCCATCCGGCCTAGGTATCTAGAACCTAGCAGCGACCTATCTAGACCATCATCCAGTCGATACAGGTGAAACGGCTGTTCCGGGATTTCGAATTTCAAGGCAGATCTGGTCCATTGTTGTCAAGCGTTCTGAACGGTCCAGGATCACGAAGAATGACGTAACTGAAGATCCTTATAGGACATGAGCAAGAATTCCAATGGATTGTTTGCTCCTTTAAAAGTCCACTAGGAGTCACTTTACCCGGCTACGTGTACTTAAAGGGAGGTCAAAATGGACTGAATAGCAATGCCGATTTCTATATACGTGCTCGAATAGCACATACGATATACGTGGAGGTCACAGTGTGACCTTCGGCAAGTTGAAGGAGTCCAGGGTGGGGGCGGTGGATTCGGGTAGAAATTCAAGAGAGCTTGGAGTGAGGTTGACCCAGAGTGTGCTTTCATCAAGTAACAGCGAGTATAAAGGGCAGCGAGTAAGTCCTCGAGGAACAATGGGAAAAAAAGCAATTAAGGTTAGGGACGTTAAAGTCGATCGATTAGAATAATCGAAAAAAGACAATAGCGACTAAGCGTCAACGTTCGAATACCCAAAGTCGTTGCTAAAATCCTTAAAAAAAATTATAGACTAATTAGCACGCAATCGCCGAGCACTTGACGGCACATTCAGAACAAAGAAGGACTCCGGGTCAGAGGTTAAGGCTCATAGCAGGGTGCAGTGCCGGCTGACGGCGTCAGGGGTTGACCCAATTTCCCCTAGGGTAAGCATCCCTGACCTTTTCCCCGGGGAAAATCGGACGTCAGGTTGTGGGTGACGCTGAGCGAGCGAGAACCAGAGCAGCCAATCCGACCATCAGGATGCTGGGCTGCCTGGTCCGGGAGGCATTAGGTTGGTAGGTAGGTAGGCTGCTGCCACTCTGGGTTGAGTATAGGTGGGGCGCGAGCGACCACCAGGTGAGGTGTACAGAGGATACAGCGAAACTAGGTCAGCCCTGGGAGAGGGGGAAAAGGGAACCTGGCTCAAGTCCGGGAACTCGGGAAGCTGTAGGAGCCTCTTTCGAAATCCATCCGCGCTCAATTTATATATATATATATGCCTACCTAGATACGTCATATACATATATACACACATATATATATATATACATGGGTGACCTTTTCACGAAAATCTACTCCCGCCCTTCCTACCCGAGCATCGTGCCACTATATACCCACATATATTTATATATATATATATTTCATCCTCAACATAGTTACTACTGAACGGAACGAGATTGCGAGTAAAAAAAAGGTCGAAAAATCCATATCGAACGGAAGCGAGCGGCTAGATCGGATTAGCGGTGAATTCGAAATCATCCCCTCCCTTTCCTCTCTACGTGCTCTTCCCCTCTAACCTACAAACTTTCTTCCGCCTTTGTACCCCAGTAAACATACCCTTCGATCTCCAGCCTGGGACACGTCCGGGCAATGAAGAAAGAGCTCGGTGATCATCAGATGCTACTCAAAGGAGACAGTCGTATTCCCAGTGCTTAAGGATTTTTATAATAGTAGCTCAATAACGATCGAGTTAATTAAGGTGGGTTCATACTGATCTTTGAATTTTCCTATAGAAAGAGACACGGTCTTTGTGCATCGTCGTGTCTCCGATGCACGTGGCAGCTCAGCGAGGCTAAGGTTGCGGGTCACGCGAGAAGTCAGGCTCGAGCGAGGGGCGTCGCGACGTTTCACGAAGGCGTAAATAATTTAAGGCGGTGGGGCGAGTGAGAGAGAAATGAATAGGGGGAGAGGAAGAGGGGGGGAGGGGGGTAGGAAAGGCAGGAAGGAAGGAAGGAGAAAGACGACGTTTGATTAGATACGCAAGTAGTAGAGAGAGAGAGAGTGAAGGCGAGTCCACAAGGAAACGATATAATCGCAGCTCGATAATAATTCGTGACTCGTTACGTGAGCTTAGTAAGATTGTTTTCGAGTGACGTGTAGCATTCGATACGTGTATACCGTACAGGTCTGACGACATCGGTCGCTCGATGTGGACCAAAAGACAGTAGATAGAAGAAAAACATTCACAAGTCAATATACGCGTTCGTCTTATACGGCGCGTCGCCAGTCGTTACGGTAATCTCGACAGAGATAACAGTTCGAACGCAGTTTGCATAGTTTTGGGAGAAAGTAAGAATTTCTTTTGGCGAAAAAAATTTTAATAGCAAAATTTTTTTTTGCACATGCGCACGGACGCCTTATCGTCTTGTACTGCAGCGAAAGATACTTTTGGGGATGAAATATATAGTGCTCTCTCTCTCTCTCTCTCTCTGAACATGGCCCTGAACCAATATCAGCTAATGCATACCAACGCGAACACTGTACAAGGGACCCCATTTTATTCGTAAGCTGGCACCACTGTTCCACCCAGGAAAGAATTGCGCACTCGTTTTTCGTGGTCCGTGCTCGGTTCCTCGGGCTTTTATAAACGGCGAGAGGGACGCAGTGTGACTCCGCGTGTTCCGACGTAATTCGTTTGCTGGCAGCGATACTTTATTTCGTCCGTGACTTGAGAAGGTGGAAAAAAAAAAGTGAGAGAGGGAAGGAAGTAGAGAAAAGAAAAGTAAAAGAAAAAATATATAGAGGGGGGACGCGCGGCTGCAGGCTAAAACGGATCAGCTGTTGGTAAACGTGCATTGCGTAAGGTAGTTACGTGATGCAGAGCGCGTTATTACCTTCCTTCTGTATATATATATTTTTTTTAGCCATGTGTACGTCTAACGTAACATACGTAAAGCTTCTAAGTACAAGGCCTACCTCACGTGTCTCGCTGAACAGTGCCGTGCTTGGGTGAAAACGTGCCCCGCGCCGTTGCACGAACGCGAACAAGTTTTCTCATACATATTTTCTCCCTCCCTCGTGTCCCCCGTGTCTCTTCGTCTAGACGGAAGACTTCCAAGCGCTCCTATAATATTACAGGAAATCGCATATACAGAAGGTGCTGCACACGAGTCCTCGGCAAAGTATATAATAATATTTGAGTCCCGAACACGTCAGAATCCTTAATTTTGCATAGAAAACGCAAAACTCGTGGGTGCCAAGTCGGTGAATCTACAGGAGAACTGCAGCACGAGAGAGAAATGGGAAACGTTAAATTTGTGTATGTAAAAAAAAAACAAAAAAATTTACGTCACAGGGTGCAGAGCAAAGTCAAAAAATCGAGTAGCGAAAATTCCGTGGATCATTTTTTCCGTGATACGTTTCACGGAGGATGAAGTGGGCGAAGGAAAAAGGAAGAATAAGGAGACGGGGGGGGGGGATATTTTGCAAAAAGCTGCCAAAAATTCATGCTGCAATTTTCCACTCAGTTTTACATAATCGAACGACGAGCCTTAAGGCTAATCCGATGCGACGCAATGAATTTTCTCTCCCCTCCCCTCCTTCCCCGCGGAAGAGCAAATTCCCTCGACGCCCCTCCGCCCCTTCCTCCCCCCCTCTCTCTCTTCAACCCCCTCGCCGCCTATTCCTCACCGATACTCTTGTCGCAAACACGACGCACTGACGTGGCTTTAAATTTTCCGCCGCGCCGCGTGATATTTACGACTGCCGCGAGATTCGCGTTGCAGAGACGTTTCGAGTGAATCGAACGAATCGTTCGGCATCCTTCGCCCTGAACGTCGAACGACGAAATTTCGAGTTTGGGGAGAGGGGGGGGGGGTTGCAGAAACAAAAGATGAAGAGACAATGACAAGAAGACGACAAAATAGATGAACAAGGACAGAGTCGTGATGATGACTGATGACGATGAGTGCCAGTGGTAGGAAGGACAGATTGCATAATGTATTATATATATATGTATATATATACATATATATACATATGTATACATATATGTATGTATATATATACATATATATAACGATAAGAGTGAATCATAAGTCGACTGCATGGCCGGACAGGTCCGTCCGTTTCTAATTATTGTAAGTCGTTGAATTTGAGCGTCCTTTGTTGAAACTTGTTTTTCACCGTTGCCATGGCGACGCGCATTGAAGGGAGTCAGTTGGTTATCGGGTCTCGGCAGGTTGGAAAATTAATAAAGCAACAATACGCAACGACTATTCGCTAATGGCGACCATACTTGGTGATAACTGAAGATACGCGAGAAGAAAATACCGGTGGTCGTGTGTGCGGTGTCTGCCGATAATTATTTTTCGAAATTGAAATGTATCTTTCGATAGAAATTGCTTCCCCCAAAATGTCATTTCCTCGTTGGATATCAAAGTTAAACAAGAGATTATTTGCACGAGGATAAGTATTTTTTGATAGTATAAATAATATTTCTAAAACGTTCATTGATATGTTCGATTGACTCCAAGCTATTGACAGGTGCGCGTGACAGGAGTTGACAATGAAAATTGAATCATTGAAAATCGCGTATTGCGTAACGATTAAAAACTTAGTTTCTAATTATAAAACAGATGCGTGCAAGTGCGCGCGCCACGCTTGTACGAGCTGTGTGATTTCATTCAAATGAAAAACATCCTAGATGACGTAGGAATTCGATATTCATACGTCGAGTCATTACCCATTACGCAATCGCGATATCGCTTGCAGCCGCGTGCGATTAGGAGTAAAAATTACGAATAAAAGGAACCGTAAAAAAGAAAAATGAAAAATTCTTAATAAACATACAAAAAATTCAATTTCATTCCTGACGGCGACCCTCGGCGTCCCTCCAACCCGCAAAGGAGGCCTCTTGTCAAAGATCGAGATCAGCTGACCGAGCAGACGTCGGCGTCAGCTGATTTTGACAGCCGCAACGACCTTGTGCGCGTCCTTGCGGCGCGTGCCACCGACCAATCCGGTCATCCGGCACGCAGCCATCTCGACCAATGAGAACGCAGCGAGACGCACAGTTGCGTTAACTACCGAAATTACCGGAGCAGCAACAAGCCAAACACACACGCAAACAGCACACCGTGTCACTGGTACAAAAACAAAATGATTTTTTTTCTCATCCTTATCCGTGACCTCTCCAACGTCGAGAGTCGCTCCAAGGATAATACTGACCTCCCTTTTGAGGGCACCTAGCTCGGCTACGTGTACCTTGTAAAACAGCTGATTCGACGCGCATGGAAAATATATGTAAGTACTGCCCATAGGTCTACACTGCGTCAATATATCTATATATACATACATATATATATATATATTCTGAAAAAAATATCCAAAATTCATTCCCAATGAGATTTTTCAAAATTAATTATACCCAATAATGCATCTAAGGATCGTGCTACGTAGGCGAGCTTGTTATCAAGCAAATATCCCTGTACAGTGATATAACTGATAACGGGTCAAGTAGATACCGACGGGCCCTCATATTGGACAACCCTTGATATATCAGTGACGTATAGAGACCCAAACATAGTGTATACCTGGAATATGTAATATTTTGACGTTTAGAGCGCAGGGATCAAGCTGGACTAAATGTACATAGATTCAGGGTGGTTCTATGTGTTCCAGAGTTTACACTTGGCTAGATGAGTAGGCAGTGTGTTGGCTATATTCACCCACCTCCCCACCGACCCCCCAGTGACTCGCGCAACCCCGATCAATAATTCATTTCCCAGCTGTCACGCTTCCCCAGCAATGCTACTACCTACCACCATCGACGCCATTATCACTCCCCCCCCCACTCTACTGCCACCTCCACTATCAGTATCACTAGGACCAGCACTACCACCATTATCAACGTTAACACTGACAGCTTCGCACACGCGCTTACTCAATTCCCACTTGTCTTTCTTCCTCGTCCTGTCACGGTCACCTTCAACCTCCAACCTTTTCAATCTAACCTACACCCAATCTTATACGCAGTGACGGCACGAGTGACCGATCTAAGGATGGCAAAAGGAATGTCCATCGCTCAGGAAGGATGTTCCAGCCTTAATTACTAAAATACGTTGTATTTTCGTTATTTGAATTTTTTTTTTTTTTTTTTTCTTTTAATAACGTGGAACTCGACTCCTACGTAATGTTTGACTGTCTCTTCTTTCGTCGCTTTGAAGAACAAAGCGATATAGTAAATAGGTATATTTTTCTTGTTTATCAATGTGCGTCAATCCTGACTTTGGGGTTATGCTCGTTATCTCTTGGTTCTAGTTCGTTTCGTGAAAATCCAAGTGCGTCGCCAACGCCCCCAGAAAACTGAGATACCACCAGCTGTGTTCACCCGCTTCTTTACCTACCGAGTGAACGCAGAGTGGCTCCCTGTTCTCCGAGTGCACTTTTGCTTTCCCACCGACAGCTTTTCTTTATCGACAGAGAGCAGAGATCTCTTCCCTCGGCTGCTAGAAAAATTTTCTTTGGCTAATTTTCATTTGCTCGACCAAACGTCACGCGTGTTATCTGCGAAAGTCAGATGATGCCCATTTTGCTCGATCGATTCGGCTTCGGGAACTGTTCAGCTTCCAGCTGGTACGGATGGACAAGTTTTTATAATTTTTTCTTCGTCGACCTTCATCAATGTCGTCTTGAGTCTTCGTCCTGGACCTTTTTACTTATCTGACGTCTCAAATCCTCTTGAACTGGAAGCGTTATTACGTCCAGTCTGGAATACTACTTTGTATTCCTACAGGGATTTGAAGAGTCTGCTGTACCGGATGGGACGCTGGGACGTCAAGGTCGGCCCGCTCTGCATTACGTATCAGATGAATCTTCCGAAGTGACTTTGTGGACCGATAAAAGGACGAAATTTTCAGTGAGGACTTTCACTGAGATACCAAAAGTACAAAAGAGGTTTTTTAAGGCCTAAATATCGAGGCTTTAAATGTATCATGACTAAAGTCACTTCTTCGAGCCTCCGTCAACGAAGACGAATTCTACGTTTTTGGACATAAAGACTCGTGTCCCTTCCTCGTCCAGTCAGGAAGAGGAAAGAGGGTTATTGTCACTCCGAACGGACCATCGATATTGACGTGGCAGGAGACAGTCCATTGTCAACTGTGACGTAACAATAGACTTCACAGGGTTCGTCCTCCCGAAAATTTCTACACGAAATAAAGTCAAAATTGAATTTTCCGAATTTCAGCCTCCCTCGTGAAATTCATGGTTTCTCATAGAAACAAGCCAAAAAATATGAAAGTCGGCGAGATGTGAAATTACAAAATTCTTATCAATAATCACAATCGACGGTAACTCCCTCTGCAGACTTATCGTACTGAAACTTGATCACGGAATAAATTGAATTTCTATCTAGCCAATGTAACGGCTGTCTATTCTTGTTATACATTTACGCATCGTGAGAGAAGTGCTGCCATCTCTCAATACAAAGGCAAACAACGTAGCACAGCCAATGCGTGAACCTTATCTGCGAAAGGGGTTGAGCGACTCAATGAAAATTGATCATAAATAATAAAAAAAAAAGGGATTCGAAACGCAATCACGCACATTTGTCATCTAATTGACAATCCCGCCAGCCCTTCTAACTGTAATCCGAAGCCTTGACAGCCTTCGATAACGTCGGTTCGATTGACTATCGATACTTGGAATTATATCACGTGAAAAGTATGCAAGCTCAGAAATAAATAAAAGATACACAAAAGGATCCACTAACTACCCAAACGAACGTTAGAGCTTTTATTATAAAAAAAAAACTTATTTTCCAAATCAATAAATTTATCGCAAGGAGTACCAAGTCCTTCTTTTAATTATGCAAGGGCTTAAGGCCAGACCCAAGAGAGGGACGTGAGAGAAACTTCTGGACGGGGTCTGCGCACAGCAATTTCCCAACGAGATCGATACTTTGTGTTCATGAATTTCCCAAAGATCACGTATCCAAAAGAAAAAAGTATTACCCATCACCCCGTACTTGGATAAATTTTTTTTTTTTTTTTCGAAAACCGACGATATACCATATCCGGTATTTTCCTTCTTCTTTTTCATTCCTGCAATTTTTAGTAGTCTCGAATCGCCGTTGCTCCAACAATTCTTCCTCCTTGCGCCTTCGCTTCTCATATTTCCTTCATCTTTTTTTTTTCTCTCTGTTCCACCTCAATTCACAGCTCCATCCCGTTTCTTTCTCTTCGTCGTTCTATGCGTCTATCTACTTCTTCTTTTTCTAGCAGTTGAACTTACCCGCGTAAGACACGAGAGAGTGAGAGAGAGAGAGACAGACAGAGAGAGAGAGAGGAAAAACGAGAATGAAATCGCCTCCATTTCGCTCGAGCTAAAATAAATCTCTCCCGAGGTTCCGGCAAGTTTTATTGCCTCCAATTGGCAGAAAAGACATTTTTACCCGCCCCGATTATATTCGAGAATTCCGCGAATGCGAACCCGACCGAGCAGTATTCTCATCGTGGAATGCATCGACGGAAATCGTTAAATTAATTGATCTAGCGTAAAAAAAAAAAAAAGACGGCGCTTTGACCGTAGATAAGGGGAGCCATCGAGAGAGCAATACGACAAGCAACGATAAGGAAATAAGGCGTTACGAATTGTGCGTCGTCCCACTTGCCAGAGGGGACTCGAGTTGATTGCGCAAAATGACGAAAAAATTGCACCATGCGAGGAAGAAAAAAAAAAATTATTTTAAAACAACGATATAAAATCATCATTTGTCAATACCGGAACAGACTGTTATCGTCGGAAGCAGCTATATAAAAAACATACCTGGTGACCGAAAAAAAAGAAAGTATAAAATTGCAACAATAAATAATACGTGCACGATTTCGTACTTAATCTTCATACCCAATCCACACTCTCTTCGTTTTACTCTTTATCGTATTTCCCCATAATTTCGTCTAATCGAAATGCCATGCGATTTCTCCCTTATCACGTAATCTGCCGGTTATCGCACTCGTCAATTCTTATCTTATCCTACGGACCATGGAGGACGACACTTCTTCCATATAGTTTACACGCTTCGCAGATGGAGTATTTCCATAAAATAAAGCAATACCCCCCCTCCCCCAATTCTACCCCACACAATGAAAACAATCTCATCTGTCACATGACGTATGTCCGTCATCGTTCCTTGAACGAGCGTAAAAGTATTTCATGAGAACGACGCGAAAGGTTTATTTCGTCCAGGAAGCGAAGACGTAGATTTCGAGAGATCGGATATCCTCGTGTGGAAACGAGCCTTAACGAATACGTCGAGTAACAAGAAAAGAAAAACGATCCAGTCATTCGATTCGCCAGTAGCAGAGACGTTGCGGACAGAGTGACAGTGACGCAACACGAGTCACGTATTTACGTGCATCCTTATACACAGGTTTGCCACGTATAACACGTGTAGAGCACGTGTACGACTGTAAGTATTTATGAAAAATATGAGAAAAAAAAATTATCTTGCTCGACGAGAAAAAACGAATAGACATATGTATGTACAAGAAAAGCTAACGATATAAATACAGAGAGAGAAAGCGAGAAAAACACAGACAAAACAACCGAGGACGAATATAGGACAGTCCAATGTAAAATGTCAACTTACAGTCTACTGCTTGGCTCGTTACTGGCTTCGTCGCCCTCTATTCTGTAGACCTTTCCCGACATCACGTACTCGAAGCTGTCAGCCCTGGACCCACCCTCCTGTTCTATGGCGTTCCAGTCACCCCCGTCCGGATATCCATCCTCCCTTAGCGTAGTAGCCAAAACCAGACGAAATTTGTCACCTGCAAAATAGAGTTAAGGATTTTTAGAGAATGAAGAAGACGGGTAGTATTGAGTGAGGGGATTGATTACAGTACTGACAAGACAAAAGACCGTCATATTGCGAACGGAGGACCTTAGGAAGTAAATCATTGAGCCAGGGGAGAGAGTATCGGAGGTATTGAAAGACGATGCTAACTACGTCCGGCACTCTTTTGGCAATGGATCAAGTCAGTTAGGCTATTTCGTTTTCTTTACGAGAGAAAGAGAAAGCAAAGGAGGCTACAGGAACTCGAACGATCCAATAATAGAGGATAGAGAGAGATAGAGAGAGAGAGAGAGAGAGTGCGGGTAATTTCATCCGGCTGCGACTGGCAGCCACGAGAATCGGCCGAGTTGTTGGTCAAAGAGTGAAAATACATCGATAAGGGTGTAAAGGGGGGAAGAAGAAAAGGGGGAGTGATGGCGGATGACGAGGGCTGAATTGTGCAGTCGCATCGCGCAACGTAGAGTCCAACGTTACGCAACGTCGGCTGCATAGGTGCGCGTGTGTCGCTGGTTGAAATTCTGCGTCAGAGATTCTGAGTCACCCATTCCCTCGAGTTCAAGAATGGACTCTTCCCGCCCACTCTCCACTTTCGTACGTATGGACGTATAGAGAGAGAAAAAAAAAGAGGGACATAGGCGTGCCACGTATCCGCTGAGGAACCCCCTATTTCTATATCTAGTGACGTCCCTGGGCAGCCACCCTTTCCTTTGCGAATTTACGAATCGAACTACCCTCTGTAGAGTGACAGCCGAACTAAAGCGTATACGCCGTTCCGTGCAGAGTTTACAGAGCGGCAGGTCCCCGTAGTCGTATGTAGGTGGGTATTCGATCCACGTCGATTGAAACGCACTGTACAAGTGCGTGGTCAATCGTTGCGTTTAAAGGACATGGTGACCTTGACAGGGCGCACCTACGCGACCTCGAAGCTTTAAGGACGCAATACTGCGTAAGAACAATACTCACTGTGACGGTATGTTGCGCAAGTAGGTAAAGGGAGACGCAGATAGGCGGTGGTCAACCAGCGAAGGATCGTTAGTGTTGACGGTTAAGTAGATAGATGGGTTAACTGGTCAGACAAGAGTGTCCACTTCGACGAGTCAATGTCATCGGTCGGTGTGACACCTCGGCAGGTCCAGAGGGCTGCGGCAGCAGACTGATGACGCGAGGTCGAGACAGCCCCGTCCTGACTCGAGATCCATGTCGAACTTAGCCACGGAGTAGAAGCGCGACGCGACCCGGTATAAACGACTGAATAAATAATATTGAAACTGAAAGTAAAACCGTATAAACCAGTTGCGAACAGTGAGAATCGGCGTCTTCCGCGGTGGCACGACTCGAGGTTCCAGGAGCGTCGCCGAGTACTGTTCCAGTCGGTGCTGCTCCGAGGGTGTCACGGAGCGGTCGTGGGGCGCGGAGGAAGCCATGACACGGGTCCGTAGGAGAACGAGATTATTACGAGAGAGCCGAAGAGTCAGCGCGACGAAAAGTGCGAAAGGAGCGGAGAAAAAGGGAGGCGCGATCCGTACGAGCGTTCTCGCGCAGCCGTGAGACGAGTCCCGCGAGCGACAGCAGCTAGAGCCGTGGCAGCTTTGACCTTGGCATTGAACTTGCGGACGAGGGACGAGAGAGTGCGTGCCAGTCGGCGGCGGAGGGGCAGGACGGTAGTGGGGGGAGGGACGCGGGGAGGGGAGGGCGTCGAGGAGCGCCCGACGGTCCTGGTGGGGGTTGATGGAGAAGTAGGGGAAAAGCCAGTGCCAGATGGCGACGGTGGGATTTTGCTCGGTGGCCTCTGGTAGGAGGACCGGAACGAGAGGAGCTGGAGAAGCAGGGAGGAGGCGAAGGAGGAGACGGGAGGGATGGAGGTGGCTGTGGTGGGGGAGCGGGGAGGGACCAGAGGGGAGTGAGGGGAATGAGTGGGAAGAGGGTATATATTGCGTCATCTCGCGCAAGCCTGAACGCCGCGCGTCAATACAGCGACCTGGCATGGGTCTCGGCCTAGCCCACACCGAGTAACCTTCGCTCGCGGCTCGGGCCGTATTACGACCTCGAGGGAGGGGATAAAGCCGACGGGGGAGACTTCGCTGGTCGACCGGCCGGCCGGCTGGCCAGCCTGCCGACCCGAGTGGAGAACGTTGTTGGGGGATATGAATCTGTAAACACAGGGGCGGCGGAACGACGCGCGGAGCACTGAGTTTGGTGCGTCACACCTAACCACCCATCCACCCACCCACCCACCCCCTTGCTAACCCACCCAAGAGAAATACTCGACTACGACGCGACACACCGTCGTCACCCTCTCGTTCTGATATCTTCTGTGTGGAGCGTCGTCGTGCTTCGTCTTCCCTTCTGGGATGACACCAAAAACACTACGGGACTCTCAATCATCCTATGGATACGATGACCAATGGGAAGCCGAGGACTTTGCCGCAGTTTGACGTGTCCTTGGCTTAATGGCTGACCAATCGGAGCAGAGTTGACCTTCGCGTTACGATTTTTCACTTTTTTTTGTTTGCACGAATTGCAGTATTTTGATACGTCAAATCGCTGATAACGTGACGAATATGTGGAGTTTTGGAATTCTATTGATGGGAAGTCGGATCTCGTCTGGCTGAGCAAAGATTATTATTATTATTTTAGGTCGGTCCTCCGCTGGATGCTTTGAGGAGCCTTCAATTAGGCGTGTACGAACAATTGCATGCTTCTCAAAGGTATAAAATGGATTCGTCCTTGGGTATGATGACTAGAAACTCCCGTCTGCAGGATCAGTTATTCCTTTGGAATGTTTCTGCTCGGATCTTCGATCGTTTTGCTTACTTTTCTTTTTGTTCATCAGTATCGTCCTTATATGTTGGACCACGAGGTCTTCCATCAACGGAGCGGAATTTCCTGTTCGAACGTCAAGAACGAGAAGCTGAGACGATACTAGGGGCTTTTTTTTTATATGAAATGGTCAGTCATCGGTAGCAACCATCGTTTTTCACTGTTTGAATCTATTCGCGAAATTGTCTTAATATTAGGGTAGACTGTCCCATTCTGGGTTGCCGGAAATTACGCAATCGCGCTCCTTCGGATTCCTTTTTAAAAATAAAGGCAACGAGGTCACGAGGGACCATTGAAAGCGCGATACTAGCGCGATACAATTCTTTTGAAAATTCACGGGCGAGGGCAGTTCTTTCGAGTCAACGAGACCTTGAAGAAAAAAAACTCAAGAACCGAAATGAGCGGACGAGAAGAAAACTAAAAAAAAAAGCAAGGATGACAACAAATAGACGCAATAAAATTCAAGAAATATGATAAAAACACGTAGTCGAAGTATATGAAACAGAAAAAAATGAAAACATCCGAAATTTCAAAAATACTAGAATTTCGTACACAATAAAATTTATTTATAAATTTCTACTCGCATTCTCCGTCGAATTCATCTGTCGATCCGACATATTTTACATGCGAATCGACACGAGTCTACGATGTAAACAAACATGGCGGCCAGACATACGGAAAGCAAGACAGCTGTTGCCGAGACTAGCAAAAATACACGGACTCTTAAAAAGTTCGAACCAATAGGCAAAACCAAAGAAAAAACCTCACAGTATCCTTTGTCACAAAAAAGTATTTTCTCTCTCTCTCCCTCTCTCTACCAACCAACACACGAAATAAGAAAAACCAACATTCTTATTAAAAAAAAAAAAAAAAAATCGTCAAAGCATTACAAGTTTTTTCTCACTACCACGTGTGGCCTTTCTCGAGCTATAAATGGCGGACGATTAAGATCAACCTTACCAGGAATCCTCGTTCCAGCGAATTCTTAAAATAAGTCAAAAAAAAAAGCGAACAAAGTCATACAGAGACAAATCGATTCCTTGACATTTCCTCCAGCAGACTCAACGCGCCATCATCGACTCCACGATTCAACAATGGAACCTAATGATTTCCTGATTAACTTGAACAATGACCCAATAGATACCTCGCACAGTACAGCCAATAGAATCATCATAGTCAAACGTCAGCATAACGTATGTAAAAGCTTCACAAAAAAAAAAAACCGACAGCTGGTCCCCTAGTTACCAGCGGGCAAGAGAGCGAGACAGGATGTAGGCAATACAGAAAAAAAAAAAAATGAAAGAAAAAAGTAAAACTTAATAAAAATCTCCCCAAAAAAAACATATATCCATTGTTCGTCCGTAGACTGCAGTGGTTTGCTCGCTCACCTAATTCCATGGGGTAGAGCCAACTGTTGATGTCGAGGATGAGATCCATCTTGAAGGACTCGGATTCGCAATGCAGTCGGCTCACTGCAACACAAAGAGAGAGAAATAAGGAGAGTTAGTGCTGAGAGCCATGAAAACATTAAACAAGCAAGAATGACTCAGAGCCAAGACGACGACGAAGACGACGTTACTGGCTGCTGGAGCGAGAAGGAGAGAAAAGAAAAAGGGAAGAAAAAAAAAATATATTTTCGTAACCGCTCTGAGCGCCACGGCGTATGACGTCACTTACGGTGCCAGCCAATGGCAGTGATTCGCGATACGAATTTATCGCCAGGCCGCGCGCGACACGCGTATAAAAAAGTCCATTGCCTGACAAACTCGTAATCGTTGACAATCGATATATCGGCACTTGTCTTAATTAAAAATTTCGATGATTTTCTTTATTTTTCCAAATATCAATAAATCGCGACCAATCGACCATAAACGTTGTGCGTTGGTCGCGGACGTTCCGAGTCACGGATTTGCATATCGTGGTCCTGTTCTTGTATTATTTATATTACTTAGACTCGATATTTTTCATCAATTAACAATAATAGCCTCCGTACGTGTATTTTCAATGAAAAATGATTTTTCGAACGAAGAACGAGGAATAAAGATAATCGGATATTTTGCGTTAAAATCGAGGCTCGAGCGATCGAGAAATACAGGTGAATTATAAATTAGTATGTATCGAGATATGTGGCAAAAAAATATTGTGCCTCGCGTAAATAGCGAGAAAAAAAAAATTCGTGGCAAATGACCAAGGGGAAAGAGGAGGGTTATTAAAAAAAAAATTCTACTTTCGATATTTTCACCAGCTATTGTCTATGTGTGGACATACGTGTACGTACGTATACAGCAGAGGGCGATGGAGACACAGAAGCAAATGAAGCAGGAAGTTATTCTTGGAGGAAAGAAACGTAATTACCGGGAAAAAAGCCAGTCTTTTATAGTGAAACACGAAATTTTGCTTTACCTTCCTTATTAAATCGATCGCTCCCCTATTTGACGTAAGCGCGAAACGTCGTTTCCACATTGACAGCGAGCGTTAAGTTTTGGGTAAGTTTTCAATCGCGAAAACGTATTACATATCCGATACTAATTTATTAAAGTCAACGTGACGCAACGAAACTACGATCATCGCGATTGCACCGTGACGACATACCGATTATACAGTATCTACGGTAAACACGTATCTGGCCTGAAACTAACTGAATACCGTCACGAACAAACTGGAAATGTGAACCGTAAAGCAGCGCGTGCTTCGGAGCGTTCGTTGATAATCAAGAATAGGTGGTAGCGTAAATTTCTGAAAAAGCTGATAAATTCGAAAATTGTACGAGTACGAAGAAAAAGTGTTCCCGATGGGATACAAAGAAAAAGTGAACGCCATGTACATGTGTCTTTCACAGAAATACGAGTAAAATAAATTGTACTGAGATACGTGGAATAATAAGAAAAAAAAAAAAAAAATTATGAAGCCTTAAAGGGGAGTACTCACGAGACGTCAAGTTTTCTCAATCTTGAACGGACGATGCTGCTGCAACGTCGAGGACAGACAATTCGCGTTCGACGTGAACGTAGCGAGCGAAAGTGGTCGGACGACTTGGTCGACGATAAATCGTAAATTAATGTTTCTCAAGTAACGTCTAAGGGGATTCCCCGATAAGGGATGCCGACAGGGGATGTTATTGTCGCGGAATGCGTCCATGTCGATGAATGACGGATACAACGTGAAGAGACTCACGGACAGAGTCATTCTCGAGGCTGCGACGAGGAGACCGGAAGATCGGTACGAGAAAGAGTGAAGACGAAGTGGAGGAGGAAGAAGAGGAGGAAAAGGAAGAAGAAGAAGAAGAAGAAGAGGAAAAGGAAGAAGTAGAAGAGGAACAACCGTACAAGTGAACGTGGGGCTCCGCGATCAGCGATGTCGCGGCCTTTACAGCTGCCTGGTGCTGCTGGTGCGGCCCGTTCGTGTTGGTAGGCGAACGTGGGGGAGCCGGTGCCCCTTTCGGGGCGCCCCACTAAGCCCCTCTCGACAGAGGCCCGGTTCTCGCTAGAGAAGGGGCGGCTACGGCACTGATGCGCGGGAGCAACGCAAAAGGGATGGTAATGCACTTACCCCCGCCCCCACGCCAGGGGCGGCGCAGGTCCGTTTCAACCCACCCCGCGGGAACGTGGAGCGAGACTCGCTTCTTGGAATAGGGGTCGCTGGTGAATATTACTCCCTCTTGCGCCCCCGCCGCTGCCGAGGGTATGGGTCCGCGGATATTTGAGGGACGCGAAGTGGATAAAAGGGGGAAAGAGGGAGCCACCCTCTTTGGCAGGACGCGATGCTCCGGATGACAAAAAGTAAAAAAAAAAATAACAAAAAATATCGGACTCCCCCGTGTGCTCGAGGACTGATAGGAAACCCTATTTCCTGATAGCAGTGACGCTCCCGAAGTTGTAACATTAGATTACGGCACCCGCGAGAGAGAGCTTGATAAAAAGTAATCCAGAGAAAAAAACGTCATGTCACTTGGTCAAGGATTACGCCCCAGGCTTATTGTATCACGACGAAGAATGCACAGGGTGTGCTCGGTGCCAGCTGTAGTGGTTGCGTAAGGGTAGGGAAAACGATTCCTCTCGAGTATCGTTACCCCTATATACGTTTGCTGTGATCTTCTGCAGGTTGAAATAGCTCTTCTGCTCTCTCGTGCATCCTCCAAGGGGATCATCCCCACTAACTTAGAAAAGAGTCACCCCCATCCGGGTATTCGAGATAGATGGTGGCACCGCCCACCTTCGAAGCTTTCGAAGGGCGAAAGATCGCGTAGGTCACAGCTGGGATGAGAGTACGGACAGAGAGAAAGTGGGATGATCGCCAGGATACCAAGGAGTACCAAGCCAAAGGCTGATGGGTAGGGTGGTTCAGGGAAAATTCGAGAGGTGTCAGCCCTGACGCAGAGAAAGAATCCTCAGCCAGGCTCCTGGCTGGCCCAGTAAGGTAGAAATAGCAGGCAAGAGCGACACGAGCAACAACAATAAAAGGAGATAGAGACTCCAGTAACAGTACCATGATCAAGAGAAATCAGAGAAGACGCGCGATAGAGATACAGCATGAGAGAGAGAAAGACAGAAGACAGACTCCGAAGGATGTTCAAGGGGCGAAGGGCAAGGGAGGTCAGAAGAGTGCGCGAGAGGGCTTCTAAACTGCGCAGTGACGCTGCTATTCGCTATCGACCGGGTTCTCCAGGCGCTATAAATACTGGGCACCGGGCTCTCGCCACCCCGAATCACCTTCGGAGAGAGAAAGAGACAGCGGCCATTATCGCGATAGAGTAGGAGGGAGCTACGTATGCGCCACCCCCCGTAGAGGGTGGCGAGGGCCCGTAACACGACTCACCGCGAGGGCTGGCAAACCTTGACCTTCAAAAGAGCGCACCAGGAGAACGGGCACGCTATATGTCCCTACGCCATATCGAAGCATTCCAGGGTGGGTGTGTGCACTTTACGTCTGTACACCCCCTTCGCCCTGCCCCCCCCCCCGCCGGTATAAGTTCTTCAGGAACCCCCCCCTCTCTACGGCATTTCTCCCTCTGCGCACCCTCCCCTCCCCGCGCGCGCACATTCACCGACCTGACCAAGTGCTTACCGAATCACAAGATATTCCGGCGCATGCGCATCGCCCGAGCGTTAATATCGGACGCGGGTAATAAGCGTCGTCTGCTGAACGACGACGTCAACAATAAAGTCCTGCCTTACGTACGTATATCGTATACATCATTACGCCATATGTATACCTACGAGCCCCACGTAACACGAGTAACCCATGTTACATGTGCAGCTATGCGATATTACCTCGGCCCTTTGCCACAGCTGTGGTAAAGAAATGTCCGACGACTCGGTCTACGGACGATAGTGTTTACGAAACCAGGTGACCTTGGGATTCCGAATAATCCTCGCGATCTCGTCCGAGCCTCTACCGTCGCTCGGTTGCGTGTCCTCCTTCTTACAAGATTCAGTGTGTTACGTAGACGATATCGGGCCGGGTTATATAGTACGTACTTACGTTACCACGCGGACCTGAGAAGCCGGGACCGGTCCTCCGAGACTTCGGGAAGTTTCGGCTGGTTTCGGTGAGCTTCGCCGAGGTCCCCTCCCGCCTGTCTCAACCCCTGACCGCGCCACTCAACCAGTAGGTATGTCTGTACCTATGTATACTTACTGCTGGTAGGGTGATCGGGGTTTCCGGTGCCATGACGCCGATCGAACGCTCGAGAATCTCTCGGTATTGCGCAACGGCTTCGTTTTACCTCCTCGGGGAGGGTGCTTCGCCAACCCTATTCTTCAAGGTTAACCGCTGAGCAGGACCATCGGGAACAGTCCCGAACAGGTTTTAGGGACTGGGGGGGCCTCTCATCATCGATCATTCCCACTCTATTTACGAAGTGAATTTAATCAGTAGCTCGTTGGACTTTAAGTCACTATATATATATAGGGTATACAAATGACCCTAAACTATATTCTTGTTTTTACTATCAAAGATTTTGTACAGCGGAATTTATTGACGTATACCGGAATTTTGTAGTATATTCAATTTATGCCTATTTCGCGGTACCACCCTGTACATAAGATCGCATCTGTCTCGTCTTACGGATTACCGAGATTATCTACTTCCGTGATCAATTAGTATGGAACCTAGGGATTTATTTGCTAAGCAATCAAGAGAGTACTTCAAAATACTCGGATTTGTCTGTTTCAGGTAAATTCTTGTCTGGCTTCGATTTACGTTTCTACTGTCCGTCTATTGTCATTGCTACCACTTGAGCCGTGACAGTCGCTATGGCACGGACTGTTACAGTCCTTACGAATGTTCAATTGGTAACCCTGCGGTACAGTCGGAGACAGTGAACGATGCTTTCATCCCAAGATTAAAGGCTGATCTCCACTTTTCCACTTCCTAGGACTCGGTCGGTTGGTGAAATACGTAATTGCTCGTTTACGAATCTACCGACCCAGTGATCAGTCCGAACGAGTTCCGGTCGAGCAGAATCGTGGTTTCGATTAGAGTGTATTTAAGGGGACGATTAGAAGACACCGAGGACACCCGATCTGGTGATTCGTGCCTTCTCGAATTACCGATCGGATAGCTTGGTAATTTTTTTTATTTTTCAAAATTTTATTTTTTTCTCCTCCAATTCAATGTGTCTGATCGATTCCAAGAAGCGAAGTATCTCGGGTGTCGTCGAATACGTCGTTTCTAATTTTCGTTTAATTTCTCTCCTCGCGATTCATCCAACAAGGCTGGTTTCTAACCACGTCGACTTCTTGCCACGGAAATTACAATCTATACAAACTCTATGACGAAGGTCGCTGACATAGTGGAAGTAATCATTACCTACCAGTACTGCATACGTGTACACGTATATGCTTAAAAAAATAGATAACGGTAGCGTTTAGAAATTCTGAAAGCGTTCGAAATGCCCAAAGTCAAATTCGTCTTTGCCGGTCTATGAATAAACTTGGAGCCTCTGCGAAAATACGTTTTGCTCGACTGACACTCGAACAGGGATTAGCAGACCAGTCTCACCTACAAAACAGTACGGAAAGATGTCCGTACCCTATATAAACGCTAAGCGCAACGGCGTATACAGTCGTTCGCAAAAATAAATTCCAGCGGTACAGACGCATAAGAAACCCAGGGTGCATCAGTGCAGGGTAGCGTTTGGAGAATGAAAATTCCGAAGAGCTCGCGGCAATTCATCACCGCCAATCAAATCCACTATTACGTCATATCCAGAACCGAGTGGTAGGCAGGCGATTAATTGCAAAGTCATTTCGGATGCACATGGCAAAAGCAGATATCTGAGAACCTAAGGGTAATTAAAAAAAAAATAATAATAACACACTTTACCAACCTAACGAAAAAAAATATTCGTCCAGGCATATTAGTGAAGCAAACAAAATTCCTGCTCGTCCTTTGGCGATCGCCCGAGGCATTCGGTAGCGAATTAATACCCCTAAATGGAATTAATCCAATAATTGGTGGGCGTTGTGAAACTAGGGGTGGAAAGAAGGGAGGGGGGTAGAAATCATCAAAGTGATAAACGCACCGAACCACGTCACAATTAATTCCCAAGCGAGCAGCCATTCTCAAAATTTCGCAATTTTTTTCTTTCAGGTCCACTATTATATCACAAAGCACATTCTCTTGTTCACCTTAAGCCAACGACTGTCAAGTTCCTTCGGGCGGCCATTTTTTCGGCTAATACGTTCCAAGTAGTGAGTGCCGTGAATGATCCGGCAGTATAGTTACGTAGTAGCTAGGCACCTAGCATTAACTTACACAGTATATATATATATATATACACATTGTATAACTAGACGAATATGAGAGCCGTATGAGTGTGCGCGAATAGATTTTAAAAAATAGCATGTATCTCTCTCTCTCTCTCTCTCTCTCTCTCTCCCCCTCTCCCCCTCTCCCTCCTCTATCTCTATCTCTCCCTTCCTTCCTCGTGCACGAGATAGATAGATTGTGGCAGCCGTATGAGTCGCGCTAATGCCGAATAAACCGCAACTAGAATCCGGGCGTGCGTGAAGCGCGTCGAAATACGGCTGGAGTCTCTCTGTGTATTTTCTGATAGCGACGTGTTGCGCGGAGGGAGGCCATGCAGGACGTAATCTCGTGTTTAGGATATTGGGAGTGCGAGGAGTGCCTAATAATGACACGCGCTGAAAAATCGATTCTGGACGTTGTGTGTAGAGGAGAGAGAGGGAAGCAAAGGTGGGAGAAAAGAGAGAGAGAGAGAGAGAGAGGGTCTGCAAAAGCGAAAAGAATAATAAAAGTTACAAAAAAATGACACAGCGGGTGTGGTACAAGAGCTATAGAACAACTACACGCGTAATTAGATTTCCCTGGGGTGACTGCTGATAAGAATTATCTGTCGACTAAAAAGGGTGTCCGAATAAAAAAAGTCTTCGATTTACAATAATATACCCATATACCTAATATACCCATATAGCTGCACATATGTGCAATTATTGTACCCTGGTATACCGTACTGCGTTTACTTTCCTGCCAATAGGTACGGCACTGGACCGCGAGACATCGGTTCTTTGCGAGAAAAAAAAAAGTATAGAAAAACATCAACTGCGCAATTTGCTATTCGGCAGTAGGCGACATAAAGGTAGGTAGCAGCGCCGAAGTCGACGGTAATGCGCGTGCGCTGCTATTGCTGCTTGTCGAGATACGAGTATATATATATATATAGATATAACAAAGCCATAATGCACAGGGCAATCCACAAGGCCAGGCGAATTAATGCTTAAACGAAAATTCAGGTTTATCTGTTTTATCGTAAGTCGTATACGAAATTCTCGTAATTGTGTTTCGTCGAGGCCCCCCTTTTCCTGCCCGATACGTCATCACCGTGAAAAACTGCCAACTGCGCATTTCGGCCGGCACTAACGACGCTCGCCGATGGATTCCCCGACACCCGGGAAATAATTTACTTCGCGTAACGTCTTTTAATAGCCGTACGATTAATAATGTTATTAACGATATGACTTTTTACCGCGAGCTTCTGTAGTCGTCGTTGACCGTTAATCGATAGATTAGAAGGAGCGAGAGAGACAGTATTATTTATTTACTATGCAAACATGGAAAAATTGCCAAATGCGCATTTGGCATTTAGGCCCCTATGAACCTGACGTCACTTTGCACACTAATTCCGCGTTTGCTCGTGCGTGTGCGTACGGACACTCGCGCAAAATATGGCGTACAGATGCGTACATCGGTATATGGTCAGAATACATTGGCGTCGCGCCACCGTCGTCGTTGTGATATCGTAGCTCGTAGGCGCGAGAACGTCAGCCATACGATTGACAGTGTACGAGAGAAAGAGAGAGAGAGAGAGAGAGAGAACGATGAAAAAAAAGCGATACATGGCTATAAAAAAAAATGACGTTAAAAAAAATAAATAATGTACCTGGTATCAATTCCCGCGTCGAAATCCATCGTTGACGTCGATAAAAAGCGCGTAAGGCCAAAAATACGTAACGTCGCGTAATGCGAAGTACAGGAGAGATAATCAAACGAGAAGAAGTAGAAGGTCGCCAGACGCGCGCAGGAACGTGCTTTCTCTGTGCGAGAGCGAGTATCGCGAGTCGCGTATACGTATACAAGTAATCGACGACGCACACGCGGAAGCGCGCACGTTGCTTCAAGAATTTGCGTAGTAAATAAAAAGGAAAGAAAAAGAAAAAAAAACTCGAGAAAGCGTAGACCGAGAGTAAAAGAAAAAAATAAATAAAAGACACAATTCGACGGTATCGGTTCCGCGCGCTCGAAGTAAATGTTACGAAGTCCGTCCGGTGAAGTTTTCTTCGAAAACGGCACAGATGGCGAGAAATCGAAGGAGGTTAGGATGGACGACGAAAAGGGGTAAACGCGTGCTCGAAGAAAAGGCCAAGGAAATTCGTAAGTACGCAAGCCAGTGAACGTGGATGCGTATAGGTTAGTAGCGTGTAACGCGAACGAGAGGAAAGCAGAGGCAGAAGAAGAAGAAGAAGAAGAAGAGAGACAGGAGCCGGCCGATTGGCTCCGGGAAGCCGGGGCTGCCTTGGCACTGACAGTGGCCCTCGCGCCTAGCAACACGAACGCTAAACTGTCGGCGCTTCGCTCGCAGAAACCAGCCGGCTCGTTCGTTCGCCACCACCGCTCCTACCTCCTGGCGGACCCCCCTCTTCCGCCGAAAACCCTTGGCCCACGAGTGACGACTACGCTCCTGACTGCCTTGCCTGTCTCTACCTGATTGTCTCGAACTGCTCGGGCTGGCCGCCTTGGCTTTGCTTGTCCTGCTCCTAGCGGACTAGTTGTTCTCTGTCGGTACACGGGTTTGTTCTATGAGAATATATACAAGGTGGGCCCTGTATAGATATAGAAATTACGATACGCGTCATCTAAATTACATACCCCGTGACTGTAGTTCACTTGGATGAAGACGAAGGGAAATCGAACGGCGGACTCGACGAATATTCAGCTTCTGATTCATATACAGTTAATCACGTTATGGGGGTATCGCGTTATCACTCGCTAGTCCGATAGACAGGTGTGCACGGGTTGTTTTGTTTTTCAAGCGGATACGGTCGCGCTGTAACGAGACTACGGTCCTGCTCGGGGCTGATTAGCCGGCTGTCATTTATCAGACTGAACGGAATAACGCAGCGTTGTCCGATCCAGCTAGCGGAGTTCGCTCGTGTTCGCTGCTCAAGCTTTTCATTATGACGCTTCGCCATTATGAATTGTCCATAACGTGCTCGTGCCTGAACATCAATCATACGTCTCTCGAGAGCGCGTACTGTAAGGATTTCTCTGTGCTTCCATTTTAATACCGGCGAACGCCACGAGAGGCTCTGTCGCTCGTTACGGCCGACCAGAATACTAAGGCGTCAGTTGCTCTGGTATTTTCGTACGGAATACAAAAACAAAAAAAAAAATGTCCGACAGACAGAATCGAATCGGGCGCGAATAACGTTTCGGCGTACTGAGAACACGTCGTAGTCGTGTAAAACTAGACACGCTGCCAGCCACTAAATTACAAGCAGATTCTCCGAGCCAGGAGAAACAGTAAATGTTGTCACGGCCGCATAGTCGACACAAAGACTTCTTTTGTTCCTCGCTCGGATAAACACTTTGAATTGTCCTTTCTTCCCTTTCCTTCTCCCCACCACCCACGTCTTTGTCCTTCCTCCTCCGTTCGTAGATTCTAACCAGGTTTGCGCGAACGAAATAGAAATTCGTTGGTTAAAGGAGCATCGACGAATTATCGAGACCGAGGAAAGATCAGCGATGGAGTGTGACGTAATCGCGTGTGAAATTACAAAATGTCGCTTGGCATTTGCTTCATTCCTCATCCAGCTTCTCTAACGAACGCACCGAGGAGAAAGGTTTTGACGGAAACGTCCGTGCGAAATTTTAATATGGTTATTGAGATTAAACAGGACTGTGAAACGAGTTTAAGAATCCAAGAAAACAGCAGCCGCTTACTCGGTTGGTACATCGATCTAGGCATACGCGAGCAAGGCTGGTGAGCATCGTGCACGATTAAATCGATGTCTGTAACGTATTACGTCACCATACACGGAATACACAGAAACAAGCGAGAAAGGATCGAGTCTCACAGCGAGGCAAAAGTTTTTAGAACACCGCAGTGGCCTTCACCGGGCATATTCCGAGACTCAGTAGGTAAACCCCGAAACTATACAGACATACGAATCCCTCTCAGCCGCCGAAGTATTCTAAGATTCTATATATAAATTTTTAACTGCCAAAACTACACACTTAATAACCATTGAACATTCCTCATTAAATTATCTCGTTGAAATATTTTATGTCAACGTGATATATCGTTGTCTATTTTCACGTCAAACAAGGATATAATCTAGGCATACCGGGTGGCCTGGAAAAATCAAGACCGCTCGATAAAAAAGGTAAATTTGGCAGCGAACGGCAGTGTGCTAGATAGCAAGCCGCACGGAACCACGGAAAGAGAGAATCCAAGAGCGAACAAGAATAATGATAGACGACAAAGCTATGTACTCTCCCATCTCTATGGTCTATGTTTAGTTCACCCTCTGGTGTTCTAAGCCCAACCCAACCCAACCTAACCAGACCCAACCCGACCCTTTTGGTACGAGTCGACTGCGGCCTCCCTCTTGAGATGACATCTCTCTCGCGACCTTGAAGCAGAGACTGACCTTGACCGTGTCGGCTTCTCCCGGCCGTGGCACACCCCTCCGCGTCATATTACGCGCGACTGCTATGCTGCTTGCTGCTGCGGCTGCGGGCATCGCTACATCGACCGGCCGCAGCAGACTACCCCTCATCTCCTCACTGATCCCCTTTGGATGCCCTAGAGCAAGGGAACCCTCGACTTTTTCACCCCCTTCACACCCCTTGCGCACCCTGCACCCCTGCACCGGCTCGTATTATTACCGACGCTACCCCTCTCTCCTCCTCCTGTCTACCTAGCTATCCGGCTGCCATCACGGCCCTGGCTCCACTAACACCCATCGAACCAGCCAATCCGGACGAGGAACGGTTACCCGCTGCATAGACGGCACTACAGCATATATATGTATATATATATACTGTATATATATATATTATACAAGTGTTTTCGTTCAGAACCATTTATGGCATTTCTATACTTTGCCATCTTCCTTCTAATTGACTTCAATTATTTATGCCGCTGCTTCCGTCTGGCGCATCCCGGGGTATTTTCGTATGTGCCTTAATGATGCTATAGGAATACATGATAGCGTATGTGTGATAAGGTTGTGCAATGGAACTTTTAATTCTTTGCTTCGGGCCCTCTACGACGAGAAACTTGTCACAGAACGATTTTGGCCATGGTAGCTGGAGTAATGTGATTTAACTTTGTCGCATAGTTTCAATGAAAATTAGTATTTTCTTGTGGGTTCATGAAGACGATAAATTGATAGTTCGTTGTGCGTAATTCAGAGATCTTGACATTGACGGATGTACGAGGGTCGAGGATGTCCCTATAAGCGATGGGACTGAGTACTTTAGTTAATCGTTATACACTGACTTTCGAGTGGATTTATCTTTTGTGTCAATAGATTTTTCTCAGGTTGTAGTCATGGGTTATCATGGGTTTCGAACGATATTGTGTTTATATTTCCCGCCACGCCAAGCAGACTGTAGACAGAAATAGAAACGACGGAAGGTGAAGATTCAATTTTTGGTAAACTGACTAGAATGTCAGTTATCAGAATACACGTGACGTTATGCTCTGCTACAAGGACGACGACGATGTATTAAAAGATGAAATAAAAATAAATCAAATATTTCTCTCTGACTGTCGCACCATGTGCTTCCCGGTAGCCTAGACAATGTCGCTGGCAGCGGCATTCCAGCGATAAACTTTACGTTGGATTATTTTAGGTAACTTCTTCTTATAAACATACACAGGCGTTCCTTAATATAACATATATAAGGCGAACTCACCCCTGTCGAATTTCTTCCCCTCTGGATCGATGTCTTTTACGTTGAAAATATCCTCGAACAGCACACCCGCCATTTTAACAATACGAACGAACACGCCTCTAGCGGCCTACGAACGAAGCTGGATGCAGGGCCGTCGCTAAATTAGGGTCGTTCGTCTTCGTTGCGCTTCGTCGAGTTTATCAATAATTTTGAGTTTTAGGAATTGGCTAGATTATCAATTAAACTATTGTTTTCCTTCCTCTATTTATATACGACAATGACAGACAGATGAATGTACAGTTCGAAAATTAAATATTTCTCTATAAAATGAGAATGGTCGCGACCTTCAATAATGATTTTCATTTATTTTGAAGTACCAGTCGAATGAAATATCGATCACCATGTATTCTGCTCCAAGAACAATACACCGATAACGTGTTAAGAGACAATACAATGTTTATCGAATTATCAGAGACCTTGAAGAGTACGTAGAAAAAAAAAGTAATTTCCCAGAGGGAGCCACCGGACGGTGCCTCCTTTTTACGCAGCACAATTATCCTTTTACGCAATAAGAGGGTATCTTATACAGCGCGTCCTGTCGCATGTATGCACTTGTCGTGAAATTGGGGTCTCGCAATGTTGCATAATTCAAATCGTTATCGTTCTATTATTTTCACGCTGTCTCACATGTAATTTCGTTGAGCGTAAATTCCACTTATATTGTGTTCCCTCGTTTCGAGCGTGCAGCTAGCTCAAAATTCTTTTTGCTTTCAGAGATTTTAAGTCAAGTGTCATACATATGAATTTTGTTTACCTCCACTATGTATATTCCGATTATCGTTACGAAGTATCCTTTAATATTTTTAGTCCTTTTCGCACGGTACATACTGGATAATATCGTGTAAATCGAAACTGGCGCCAGTGCTATTTACAGTAGAGTGAGCAGAGTGTAGTCAGTGCAGACGACGGTAATGGAAACGTGTTTATTCTATGGTTCATTCAAGGTTTTGTATACGATTATCTTATCGGAGCTGAATTAATCATTTATTTGTTATTTCTTCTTCTATGAAATGATGAACGATGAAGATACCCTTTTAAGTGAGGAGAAAGATCAGGTAAGGTTCGAATATTATTCTTATGTGTCACTTGTTCTTAATTTTTTAATGAAGTTTTTCCTTCTGCTTTATGGTTATGTTGTGTATCTTTTGATAACTTGCGAAATTTATGCTTTTATGTTATTTAATTACAGGCACAAATTCGAGAGGAGCTGTCGCATATGAGTTTTGAGGATTTACAGAAACTCAAAGAAAAGTTAGGAACTAAGGTCTACAATGAGGCAATGTTCGGCACGAGAAGAGCAAAGAAGACTGAGTTCAAGAGAGAAAATAAAAATAGACCTCGAGAGGTATCAGCAAAGAAGCAAGTCCCTCGGTATATGGAAGTAGTTCCTCTGAAGAAGACTGCCCCTCGAGATCCTAGGTTCGATAGTCTTTGCGGTACTTTCAATGAAAAGGCTTTCAAGCATTCTTATGCATTTCTCACAAAATTGAGAGAGAATGATCTCGCAGCACTCAAAAAAGAATTAAAGGAGAGTGATGATCCTAAAAGAATAAAGAAAATAAAGTATCTTATTCAACGACTTGAAAATCAGTTGAGAGAAGAAAATAAGAGAAAGCTGGAGGAAGAAAGAAATAAGAGCGAGAAACAGGAAATAGCGGAAGATATAAAAGAAGGAAAGAAACCAAGTTTTAGAAAGAAATGTGAGTTATTATATATTTGAATATTTAAATTTGTTTCACAACAAAATTCTCTATCTGCTCATACTATCCGAATACTAATTAAATAATATTTTCATTTATACAGCTGAAAAGAAGATTCTGAATTTAGTATCACAGTACGAGGAATTAAAAACCACTGGAAAACTGAAGAAACACATACAAAGGTTACGTAAAAAGAATACGACAAAGGACAGAAGGAAACTAGTAGCGACCGACGACGAGTAAAATATATGTCCACACTGTAGATATCAAAGAGAAAGATTTTTTATTACAAAAATAAAAGTACGAGAATGCACACAAGCATACAAAAGCATTAAGAATATTCACTTACCTGCAGCAGCATTGTCAACCGATATTAATATTCCTAACACTATTACAACTAGTGATACGATGTGCAGCAAAGCTAATTCCAAAACCTTATTATCCAGGAAATAAAAAATCCAATCGAATAAAAAGGACCACTATTAATTATGTATTTTTTATTTAACATCAAAAGTAATGACACTTGGGTTGGACAATGTCTCTTGTTTCTTCCTTAATGTATTCATGTGTGAAAACAGAACTTATAGATAATCATATGAAAGGAATCGTCAATCAGAAGGTATAAGAGATAGTAGGTTAGGTTAGCAGTTTGTGTGTGTGTATATGTATGTATGTGTGTGTGTAATTGTGTAGGATATTTTGTGAGTCACATGCGCGCGTGTAATAGTGTCACATGTGTTGGGTCATCGTGTACACTGAGCGTCATTAATGGTGTCCAGCTTGTGGACGCCGTGAGGTGAAGTGAGAGAGGAGACTGGGCGGTGCC
>JARQSU010000329.1:508085-532921 GCA_030142265.1 Calameuta filiformis
CGCTGCGTTGCACGCACAGGCCGAGGTAGGTGAGCAGGCACCGCCCAGTCTCCTCTCTCACTTCACCTCACGGCGTCCACAAGCTGGACACCATTAATGACGCTCAGTGTACAGTGCAATGGCGTGTCCGTATCCTACGCGAGTGCGTGTAAGAGAGGGGGGGGGGAGTGATAGGTAAGTGTGTAGTGGTAAATGTTATTTGTATATGCGAGTGGCGTTAAACGGAAAAAAAAAACGCAAAAGAGTAGAGACCCGTGTTTCTTTTATCATTAATCATTTTTTGCGTTTTTTTGTTGTCTTCTTCGAAGACCCTCTTGAACGGGAAGAGCGTCTTCGCGGGTCTCCGGTCACGCGCAATCTGTCTGTCCGTCTTTCAATTATTTAAAATATGTACAATATTAATAAAACATTATTCAATTTTTATTTTAATCATTCAATGATTCTGTCGTGTTGCGGCGGATCGCGTGGGACCGACGTCCTGGGCATCTTCGTCTCTCGGCTGACAACGGAAGTACCTGAGATCCCCGCTTCCTAGTTTTACATCCTTCTACATCTCTCGTCTCGCGTATCTTAATTAAATCTTTGCGACAGAGCCACGCGCGCATACAGTTCCAGGAGGTGTAACGGAGAGAGGTCCATAATTAAGTGATGTTCAATCCTTCTTGCTCGCGTGGTTAGTTAATCGCTCCCAATGGGACACGCGAAAGTAAAACAAAATATTGGACGGGCAACAATCCCGAATGTATAACCTATAAGCAGATGGCAGATGGCATCCAAAACCATTGTCCAATAAGTTGTCAGAACCCTCTCGAAGTCCCAGTAGGTCGTTTTCCTGCGAGTAAATTCTCCGTTGGACTGTCTCGTGGACGCGAGCCGCCATGAAACCTCGTGACGCGACAGAACTTCCGGCAAAACGCAAAAAAAAGGCAACGCGCTTTCACGAAGCCGAGCCTAAACGTACAAGGCCGGCGCGATCCGCCGCACCGGTTTGGTCTTAGACCGACATTTTGTTTTCCTCACATTGTTTTTTTTTTTATTCTTTTTTATCGTTTTCTTTATTTTAACTCTCCTCTCCCTTTCGTAAACCCGTTACCCATTTTTGCCTGCTGAAAATGCTTCCCGCCACCTTTCCCCCCCATTCTTTCCTTCCCAGCCTCTTTCATTTTTCCTCCTCTTTTTCTTTCACTTACGTTTCTCTCTTCATCCACCTCGCACGCGATTCTCTCATATTTTTTTTTGTCGCTTATACGTAGTTTGTTTTTTTTTTCTTCAACAACACGATCTAGACTAACCATATATAATAATTACATCTAATAATATCTTATTGTAACATGTATTATATTATCATTATTATTTATTTATTATTATTATGTAATATTAATATTTAAATTATTAGCCTAAAATGAGAGGCGGCGCACGACGGCAAAGCATTTTTTTTTGGGCTCCTACGCCCCCCGGCGCACGGAACACCCTGTCCGGCAACTGTGACACGATTATCCCGCAAATGTTTATTCACCCCCCCCCCCGCCCCCCTCGCTAACCACAACAACACCTATCCACACCCCCTTAAAAATCCCCCGATGGATTCAGTAGCAAATTTTCACGTATTCCAAACAATCCAATCCAATTGAGGACATTTCAACAAATGCACAGAGCGTCAGTGTGTATTACAGTCGCACCCTCCGAGCGTTTAGACGAAAGAAAACAAAAAAGAGATACATACCAGTGAGCAACGCAATTATTAGGACCCGCTACTCGCAAACCATAAAGGCCGATACACATGTCACGAGTTTAGAACGTTCTCGTATTTCGATCAACGTATTTGGACGCGACGCGAATCCTGGAAAGACGACGACGAATTATCCCATTGGAAACGTGCGATCGACGAGCGGCCATTTTGAGCTTGGACTCCCGCACGCGTGCCAACGCACAAAATGAATCGGTCTTTCAAATATACCTTTTCCTCATAGAATAACGCGAACGATCATCGTAATTCAAGAAATCCGGCAAATTCAATTCAGGTTACGGCACAACCCACAACGGCGATCACGACGAACGTAGAAACCCGCCTTAACCTTCGATATCTATCGCTTCTATATCCTTGTCATTAGATGTTCCGGTTGGTCGTTGGTCGTTTTTCTTTGCTGCTTCGTTTACGAGCGAGAATCCGCGATGACGACGTCTAGGAGAACGACACCTCAAACATGAACACTTTTGGGTAGTTTTTTTTTTAAATATAATATATTGTTGCTTGCTGTTGTTTTTGTTGTTGTTGTTGTTGGGCCGTGGACTACCGATCGAACTGATTTTACAATCTCAAGCTACTTCTCCTACCTACGCCTAACCTCTTCCGCTTCACTTGTTTCGCGTGAACTCGCCTTACTTTTCACACGCTCGTTCAATCACTCACGCGTCATACGTTTGTTTAACGATTAATCACGTCGCGGTCACGACCCGGCCACCCAGAAAAGAGAAGTCGCGTGGCAGGCATTTAACTGATCTTCATCGTTACGTGTCTAAATCTTTATTAACGTTTCAGCACGTATACAACACATGTGCCTCTGTCTCTCTCTATATGCATACACATGCGAATATATATATATATATATATGTCTATGAAGAGCATTTATCCGCGTTAATAGAATTTTTCCTGCAATTTCCCTCGACACCATAACCCCCCTCCCCCTAACTCTTTCAGCCAATCAGCATCCGATCTCCTTAAAAATAACAATTCGAACTCGTGTCGCCGAGTTGAGAACGGGGCGTTCGGCGTGCCCGGGGTCAATGATTTATAGCGAGCTGTCCCGCTGGCGTTAAACCTATGAAAAACTAAGAGAATGAATGTTTTACCTTTATTTTTAGTTCACCTACGTAAGAATGTGTTATCTCTTTCTTTCATTCCCTCTCTCTCTCTCTCTCTCTCTCTCTCTCGCTCTCTCTTTCTCTCTGTCTCGCACACCCACTCTACAACCGTCGCCATCCTTATCGTGTCTCTAACATCGTTATCATTTTTTCTTCTCTTTTTAAATATTACTTTCTTCTCGTCCACACCAGCATCACGAGATCTTCTCCCACCCCTATTCTCGTACCGTCCTTATCAGTCTGTCCGTAACGTCTGTCGTCTTTTTCTCTCGTGGGTCTGTACTTAGTCGACCCCATTGCACCTTTTGACCCCTGACCCGTGCACCCTCCCCGCAGAGTTCCTTTTAAACTTTCTTACCGTTAATAACATTTTTTTTGTATGTTTTTCGTGATTCAGGTTAACCCCCGTCAAACCCCTTTGACCCTTGACCCGTCCCCACCCCGTCCATCGAAAATTACCTGGCTTCGCCAATACCCTCTCAACTTCTTCCCCCACTCTTTCCTCCGTCGTAATTAAATAACGTATTAATAATTTATATTCTCGTTAGCTGGTACTGATTTAATCTCTAATATTTATATCTCTATCCTCTTCGTTCTTCTATCTCTCTTCGGTCTCTTCTTATCGCCCCCTCCTTTCACCCTTCCACTCCCTCGCGCTTCATTCTCCTCCTTCTCTTCACTACTTGACCCTTTTTTACGCCTCTTCACGCTTCCTCTTCTTTCTCCTTCTCTCCCTTTCTCGACACTCGTTGCTTCTCCGTCTTCGGTCATTTAATCCCGCGTCATCCGTGTCATCGATCAAAAGTTTCCACGCTTCTATTTTTCATCCCCTAGGACTCAACTACTGGAATAATACGCAATGCGACTCTGATCGTAGCTACTCGGATAAGATTGGAACCGAACGATTATTTATAATAATAATGAATACTGCAAATGCGCGACCTTATTTTTTTTTCCTTTTATTTTATTAATCGTTTATTCGAACTCTTCGCATGATTTTTTTTATTTCTCGGCTCAACATCTACTTCACCCAACAGCCATAGTCGTTTACGATATTCGATAAATTCTCTCGACGAGGAACGCGCGTGCCGATCGGGGCGTATCGATTTTTTTTTCTTCCACCTCGTACTATATATATAATAATTTTATTTATTTATTTTTTTTGTAATTTTCTGTCCACACGTTAGTTCATATTTAATAGGTCCACCCTACGAAGTTTCTTGGTGTCACGAGACTCCCTAACGACGTGTCTACCATCTTTATTTTCCCTTATCATTTATCACGCTCTTAAAACCCACTTCTAATACTTTTTCTTTTTTGCCTTTTACTCTGTCGTTAACCCGTCGCACGATTTATACTGACCCCCCCCCCCTTCAGTTCCTTGTCGTTGTTGCTCCCCTTGTTCACTTCATTAGCGACACAACGTCGTCTCGCGTTCGGATTACAATTTTTTTTTTCACTCCCCCATTAGCCGCTTTCCTTTCGATTCTTATCAGTACTTTAGGATTTACGACCACGGATATTGCGTCCACGGTCTCGGGGCGTGCCAATCTGGCAAATCGGTTCATGTCCACATTCCGGTTGTCCATTCTCTCACGTGACGTTGGGTGGTCGGCAGCTCGTCACCTCCGGGACGTGTTCCGATCACTTTGTGAACGCCGCTATCAAGAATCCTAAATGACCCTTGGCTTCCATCCTTGACCATAACCCTCCGCTGCTGTGGTAGGACAGACGGGTCCAAGTATCCATAATCCCTGTCTGTTCCAGATCCTCATCCGCGCTTACGTTAAACGTAAAGGAAATATCAATCCGCCATCTTCTCAGAGTAACAAGCTCATCCATCACGACCATCATTGGTATCCTAATCGTTGTCACACTCCTTCATCTAAGAAGTACCTCGTGACGTCGAAAGAGGGCGCCAGCATCGCGTTATTAGGCCCATGTCAAAGGTCACAATCTCGTTCACCCAATCGCCTCCCCGGATCATGCTCCACTTCCGGGACCCAAAGGGTGCTCGAGCGACATCTATTCGAGAACACGATGATGACAAAGGACAAATAGAAAGAATGAAGGACACGGAACACTGTCAAGATAAAATTATTATAAGGTTACTCCTCCTTATCATTCGCACTCCATACATCAATCGATTCTTATCATTCGTTTCGTTTATTCCAGTTTCACGTTCCTCGTGTTCGTCGGCCGATTTCCAACGTTGGCCGGAAGTCTCCGGGATGATCCTCTCCTCGACCAGCCTGATCGTACCGCGCGTTGATACACAATCTTGGCGAGGAGTCGAACAAGAGGTTCTCTCCTCTCTCTCTCTCTTTCTCTCTCTCTCTCTCTCTCTCCCTCCCCTCTCCCTGTCACTCTCACACTTTGATCCTGATCTTAAATATAATCTCAACAGCATCCTCCGTCCCTTCGCCAGCTTAGCCTAGCCCTACCCTGACACAAAACCCAGCCAGGTTCTCTCACTCTCGTAGCCGCTCTAGAATGACGGCGACGCGTGAACCTTCTTTGCAAGCAACCTAAAGCCAAAAGCGACTCGGCTAATAATTGTCCTCGAGCCTCCCAAGGCGGAGCCGTACGATTAGAACCCAGTTAGCACGCCCCGTGTAAAATCTGTAAGTGTCTCTACATACGTATACGCGTACGTGTAACCCCCGCACCCGTACCCCGCATACAGGTTGTGTACATACGTGAGAGAGAGAGTGTGACGTAATTAATTATTATATCATTTTTTCTTTTCCTCTTTTTCTCCTGTCATTTCTTTTTTTTTCTTTGTTTTTCTATCGTTTTCATTTTCTCCGTTTACTCGCGCTCTCGCTCTTATTTTCTTAAAGGGGGTGTTGTGGTGTTGTCTCTGCTGCGCGGGCAATGCGTATGTGTCTCTCTCCTCGTGGCGACGCGCTTAGTAGTAAGTTTCTTGCTCCAACCAGCCGCCGGGATTTCGGCGCAGGTAGAATCGTCTCGTCTCGTCGTAGATGAAGATGGCGAGCATGAATGGCAGGGCTGGCAACCACCACACGAATCTAAGGATACGAAGAGAGGGTTAAGGTTTCGATATTTTTTGGATTTTTATGTGGGATTGAAAATTAAGAAAAAAAATTTTTTTTTTTCTAAATATCAAAATATCTTTCTTTCACTCACTTGAGGGGGAACATGCGGAGACCTTTGTCCATGCCGGGTGTGTAGCTTAGGAACGCGGCTAAGGCCGTTTCGAATACCAGCCCGAAATTGAGTGCCCAATTTCTCATTCCCTGATGGATGATGGAATTACGACGTGTCTTGCAGACGATCAAATCGGCCCACTGGACGATGACGATGGACACGAAGAATGCTGTGTGGCAGGTGAATTCGAGCGTCTTGCGATCTCTGTACGTCTGATGTAAAAGCATGGACGATCAGGAGTGAGTACCAATGTAATTAATTAAATTTTTTATTTTTTACGTAATTTTCTAATCCGATCGATATTTACCCATTCTTGACCGTAGCTATCGGTAAGATCGTTCACGGCCTTGGAGTCCCACATTTTTCGAATGCCGAAGAGTGTCATCGGAAGGAAACCATTTTCAGCCATTATCACGAAGTAGACGAAGAAGCCAGCCGCTGCTTGGATCATGCCAATTTGTCCATACGCCATCGAAATCAGCCTAAAGGAAATAACCCATTAGCTGCTATGGTCTGGGGGATTATTTGAATTTCGCGGGGTGGAGAACGATTTACAGGGAAGCCCAGTGCTTTTTCTTTTTGTAATTCAGCTGAAAAAGTGCGGATGAAAAAAATTTTTTTTTTACCGAGAGAGTATTACAATTTTTCGATTTGTCATTAATTCGCACGGGTGTCCCCTGAAAATCTACAAGCTTTCGTTGGCTTCTGCCATTTTTTTTTATTATTAATCTAATTATTTATCACTAATGCGCTTACGTAGGTTAGTTAGTGTCAGAAGCTGTAGATACTGGTTATGACAAAATGCATTACTTACCACACGTTGTGACGCTATGGGCAGAACGCGAGAATCTTCACAACGAGACATGCTCACATACGACACTCATAACGAATTCTCACGATTTTTTGGAAAAAAATATGACATTTAAAATTTTTTACAGTACAGTGCATTTCGTTTCCAGTGAATTTCGAGTTCAAGTATTTTGATGTTGAATACATATTTTTTTTTTATACGTAAACCGTGAGAATACGTGTTGACAGACAGGAATGGATACATAATTACATTTTTTTTTAAACTTGTATACAAAGACCGAGAGTATGCATTGTACAGGACGTTTCAATTGACTTTTCAAAATTGAGTAACACGTAAAATCTAATTCAAAAATTCGTTCCGTCTTTTTTTTTTTCTGTACAATCAATTCTCTATCTTCCTTACGTGCTCTTATAATTTCTTCTCGCGGGATAACGGGTGGTACGTTAGTAGACAAATTAGAAAGCAAATTTCTTTTTGACTTCGTCAACGATTGACGGCAAGAAAAATGTTAAAAGACGAAGATTAAACAGTGCGTGAGGACGGTGAGAGAGAAATTGAGGAATCGAGAGAAAGAGAGAGAGAGAGAGAGAAAGTCGGATGGAAAGTGAGAGTGAATGTGGAAAGATTTTTTTTTTTAAGAAAAGTGGAAAGCGGTAAGTGAAGAAAGGAGAAGGAGAATAAGATTCAGTGAAAACGATAACGTTAAACAATTTTTCAAAGAAACCTCGACTATTTTCTAAAAAAAAAAAATAGCGGCGCATGCTTCCTAACTAAAGATCGTGGGTGATCGGATCGGTCCTTTTTTTTTTCAAATTCCTGTTTTTTTTTTTTAAACTGTGCACACAGTCACAACTATGAACACACCATCTAGACTAACGATTAATTATCGCAAATCTATCTATATGTAACACGTGTAAAAGGCCATTAGGCAACGGACTCTCTAACAAACAAAAAACTAAAGCATTCGGCATTCCCAACATTTTATATCCCTAGTACAATTAAGTTGCTGTGCTACTATGAATTTCAAAATGAGAAAAAAAAAACGAAAAAAACTAAGAAAATCTAATTCCTAAATGTGCGTGTACTTTGCGTATATGTCAGCTGTCAGTAGCGTTAATTAAATTCATTTTTTTTTTGTTATCATTTCGCACATACAGATTTACGCAAAGAGTAATATGCACGTACGAGTATATCTGTATATGCACCAAAGAAAAACATATCGAAAAATTTTCGAAGTGGTCAAACGTGCGTGTGCAAAAAAAATATTTGAGTCCTAAAAAAAAAAAAAGTACAAAGTACCATTTCTTGCAGTCGGTGCAAATGAAAACGCGAGTTAAAAGAATAAAAACGATTTTTTTACTTTTCTTTTTCAAAAAAAAATCCATGCGACAAACCATATCGTCGAAGATCATTAATTCTCAAATTGCATCTATAGATATTGCTCTATCGTCCTATGGGACGTTGTCTAGTATTAGAAAAGCGTCTTTTCAGCAGTAAAAAAAATTCGATTTTACTTTCTAGTACAAAAAAATCGATAACCAATACTCGAAAGAAAGATTTTTCGAAAAAAGCATTAAAAAAAATCGTTTGACCACCGTCCTTTTGAAAAATTTCTTTAAACTGTCTTATAGTTTTGAGTGCAGAATTTAGATAAATGCCCGGTGGGTAATTAGGAGACCCACCTTCGGTTGACAAGATTGTCTCTGTAAGGATCACGCGGCTGCCGTTTCATAATGTCCGACTCCGGTGCCTCGTAGGCTAGCGAGATGGCCGGCACCTGCCATCCACCATTAGTTAGAAAAAAATATACTAGCCCCATTTTCGTGCGGGCGTTGAAAAAGGCTCGAAAATTACATTAGCGTGAGAAGTCATAATTTTTTTTTTTTTTTTCTTCATCAAATAAACCAGTACATTTCGTTCGCGGTCACGGGAATAAGAATACTGGCTAGACCCAACAGTACCGGATCATCCCTCTAACGCAAGTTGGCAATGGGCAATACTTTCAAAAATTTTTCATTTGATTTTTTTCTTTTCCTTATCAAAATTTGACCTCCTTGTCTGTTCCCCGAATGATCCGACAAGGTTGGTCCAACGGCAGGTAGAAGGTAGTAGGGGGCGAATCCGAGTTCAATATGAAGCCTGGAAAAAGGACTGGCCGGTATGACGTCATCGGTGCTGATAAGCGAAGTGAGAAAGGATGGTATGCGAGATAAAAGTTATCGAAGCATTCTAGACTAAGTCCTTCGTCCAGGTCGTTACGTTCCTCCGTTGTTTATCTTTTGTTATCTTTAATCAATCAATTGTCCCATACGATTAATCCCGCTCTCTTCCACGTGGCCGTTTCGTTATTTGCTTTTTTTTTTTTTTGAAAGATTCTTTCTTTCCTTTTTTTTTTCCTCGTAAATTTCCCCATTTCGATTAAGGTCTCTTGCTCTCGTGTCAAATCGAACGTCTCGTTCGCTGTCACTTTTTGCTTTTCTCGATGACATCTCGGCAGCTTTTAGTCAGTCATTCCTCGGCTTTTTCTTTCTCATCTAGTAAAGATGGCAGTCGCAGTGGGAGAAGGCAGCAGCGCAATAGAAGAATATATATGTATACATATAAAATTTTTGATAAGAAGATAAAGAAAACTGCATTGGAAGAGATCCTCGAGAGAAAAAAAGAGTCATACGAGTGCCCGTAGTATAGCAGTGGTGGTGGTGGTAGTGGTGGTTGGTAGTAATAGTAGATAACAGTAGATAATATAGATAATAGAGGCAGTAGCGATAGCAAGTAGGTAAGTAATAGATAGTAAGTATAGTAGGTAATAATGATAACAACAACAACAACAATACCAGTAACAGTCAGACAATTGTGGTTGTTGTTGTCCGAAGAATTTTTCTACTATGAAAAAAAAAATATATATATATATAATGTCAATGACAATAGCTACCTATACGGCATCATACGTAATACTAAAAGTCTAGCGAAAGTCTGGAGTATCTATGGCGCAACAATTGTCAGCTGTAACACGCTACCAGTTAATCGTCGTTAATATCCACTAATTGGATGTAATTAACACATATATATATATATATATCGACACGTAAATTACTTTACAAATCGTGTTACCCGGTACTCTCAACTCCAAAAATTCATTCGCTCTTGTCGCTCTTCCGAAGATGGGAAATTTTTTTTTTTTTTTTTTGTTTAATACAAATCTTCGAAAAAATTTCGATTTAGAGCACGACGAGGATAAGGTTTTTCTCTTATTGTCCTGGTTTTTAAATTATGACGTAATTCTGTATTATCGGACCGATTTCATCCGGTTTGCACCCTTTGGGTACTCGATCGGTTTTGAGGAATGATGGATTTTTCGTATGGTCCATTTCCTGCCACGAGGCACAGTCCAGAGTTGCCAACCTTTTGATACTTTTCGATCATTTTCTTGTTCATTGTATTTTTTAATTAATTTAATAAACGATTTCATTAATAAATTGATTTAACAAATCTGTTGTTTCGAATTCCCTATTCATTAGCAGTGATGTATTTGACGTTTATGTGGGTTGGAAAAAAATTTACTTCGAAAAATTAATATCAAATAATCTATGGAAGAAATATGCAAATTGACTTGTAAAGTAATGGGAGGTTAGCAACTCTGATTTTGACTGATTGGATCGACATGTATTTCTTAGGCAACCAGGAGCAATGGATACAATGCTGAATTGACGATTCTGTCGTGTATTAAGTCGTATGGGTCAGGGTATAAAATACGTGTAATGGGAACGAAGGGTTCTCGAGGTGGATAACAGAGGCGGTATGTAATGAGGCCTAGACTGAATGTGTTGTCGTACGAACTTTATCTATAGTTGATTAGAATTTTATGAAAAATAAATTATCTTCTAACAGATGCTTCAACACTGAGGGCGTAAGGACGGCTTAAATTAATAAAAACAAAAAGTCGAGCGCATTTTGGAAAAATACGAGAATCGTATTTTAGAGATAGTCAGAGAGAGAGAGAGAGAGAGAGAGATAAAGAGAGAGGTATAGTAATAGAGAGATAGCGAGAGAGAGAGAGAGAGAGAGAGAGAAAGAGATAACAGAAGTAAAGTTAACAACAGCATCAGAATTTCATACCGAGTTTGAAATGGTTGAGTGGCAATGACTGGCACGTGGATAATGTGACACAGTGACAGCAGTATGATAAGAGATAAGGGTGGGGAAAAAAAAAGTACAAAAAAGAAATAAGGAACATTGGACATACAGCGATATTGAGAAATCTTTCATTCGGAAGTAGGATGCGAGGAATTTTTTATGGGACGATTTTCCAGATGGGATGTTAGCTAGTGGGGGTTTATTTTTCTTTTTTTTTTTTCGGATTTTTCCCCGTACGAACACGTGACATGCGTCTCCATTACGATCAACCTCTCCCTTTCGTAAAGTTCTCCAGGAACCGGCACGAGAGGACTTTTCATTGTGAATCAGGCTTAACGTTGCGCTTTTCGCGCGAAAACATAGGAACGATACATAAGTGTGATGATCGACGAAAGAACTTTATGAAAGCAGAGCCATAACTTTGGTAATTAAATAAATTTTCGTCTTACCTTGATTAAACGAAATTACATCCATGAGGATTCTGGTTTTTTTTTTTTTTTTTTTTTTAAATCAAAACAGGCAATGACGAAAAAATAGAAGGAAGAGAAAGAAAAGGAAGAAAAAATAATAAAATTTGTCTTGACACGTGGGGACGGTTGCCGATCTTTTAGTTCTACTCGAGCTCCATAGACGTCGCTGTGGTCGACTAGCAATTTTTTTTTTTTCTTATTTATAATTTGATTAATTATTTTAATTTTATATTTAAAATTCCGTGATAGAGCAGCGAACGTCCCTTAATGTTAAATAATGAAAGTCAAACCGGCATCAGAGCGATTATTAAATTATTGTATAGGAATAAGAGAAGAGTGTCAGTTAATTGAGTGTATAGATAAAAGATTCCCGTAGCGAAAAAGTTATCAGAGACCTGATTGACGTTTACCTTAATTATCATTTCTCTAGTACGCGAGAGTGATGGAGCAGGAAAAGCAAAATTTGGGGCTGGTCGGAGAAAATGGTGAAAATTTGAGAAAAAAAAAAATATACAAAATAAATCTGATTGGTTTCGACAACGATTACCATTATAAAGTGGCAGATTGAGACTGATAAATTTTTTTGAAAATTACACAAAAATTACAGATCAAATTTTCAATAATTTATGAGCATCGAGTTACCGGAGAGCCGTTCGCTATTTTTTAAAATAATAAATTCCTGGCTCCGACCCGCTCGAAATTTTACCGAATCCTCGCTCAAAGTCCCAGTGTAGGTTGGATTGCCGATTGACCGTCCGTGACGTCAGTATTTTTGAAAATTTTTAATGGCGTTAAAAAGAAAGGTGTACCGTGAAGCGAAGATAACATGAGAAATAGAGTAACTAACTACCATAGTATAGTAATCATAAGATTAATAAATAACGTATAAACAAGGAAACGTGGAGATCGTCGCGTAGAGATAATAAAGTGATTTCTTTTTTTGAAAAATAAAATTTTTTTCTGAGCAAAAAATGAAAAAAAAAGTCAATCATCAAGAAATCCCTGTAAACAATCAAAAACCCAACTACACTCAAAGAGCATGTTCGCGAGATGCAGATTAAGGTGGCTTGCCCAGGCAACGTAACAATACAATTTCTATTTCGATGAACACCCAGTATATGAATCACTGAAGGACTATTGCCTAGGTAATTTAATGATGCTCTTTGAGACAAGAGAAAGTACAGAGATTCTTCGCGTAAAAAAATTTTCGTTCAAATAACGAAAGTAAAAAGAAAATTAAATAATTGCCAGGATTTTTAATTAAAAAATAATCGGTAATTAACGCTCGACATAAAAGAGGCTCTCAGAAATTTCATTCACTTTTACGGCCTAGCGGATGAGACATGAAAAAATAATGTAGCTATCTTAATACGCAACCTATATACCTATACAGTGAAATTTTGACTACGTTCGTTTCATCCATTTTGTAGATGGTAAATAATTTGAAAATTTTACACGCATCAGCGAATAAAAAAAATATACAAAAATTCAGACACGCGTCATAATTATTTACCTCGCGATCAAACCACCTCAACCTTGAAGACCGATCTTTTTCGAATTACTGTATAGTTCAAAAAAAAAAAAAAAATGAAAAATAAAAAATAAACACGAAATATAAAAACGACGATCTCCAAATCCCTGTTACTTTGTTCGTTATCCAGTGGTTCGGTATTGTGTTGATGGTGTTACCTTTCGTTAACTAGCTTGTCAGTGAAGGGGTTTCGAGGTTGTCGCTTCATAATATCACTCTCTGCCTCCTCGTAGGCTAGTGAGATGGCGGGTACCTGACACGTCACATTATCAATGAGCTAACAAGTCAGTGAAACCGTTGAGAGTTCATCGCGAGATGCGTCGCGAGTGAATCGACCTGTAGAACAAGACTTCGTAGGATAGGTTAGGTCTGAATTAAAAAACCCCCCAAAAAAAAAGGACCTGAAAACTGATCGTGTCCATAAACGAAGTTGGATTCCTGATCCGAGGTCGAGACACTGGCGAAGCATCGTTAACAAGAATGAAAAAAAAAGACAAAAAGAAAAATTAAATAATAACATAATTATAAATTATAATGGCGAGACTGAGGAAGAGTCATGAATATGAAAACGATTGCAAGTCGTTGAATGTGAATGAGGTGATTTGTGTGTTGGGGGGTTAGGGGCCGGGGGGTGGTGGGTGGGAGGGATTTTCTTTGATACTCGTGTGTGGATCGGATTTTCTTTCTTTGCTTTCTCCTTAACCTTTCTTGATGATGGATACGCTGCTCCTGTGAAATCGATTAGTATAGACTGATTGAGACTGTCCGAATGTAAAATTTTGAGGATTTGAACTTTTGAAACGGTCTGTACAACGGGTATGGGTCTTTCGGACAGTCTCAATGATATATATAAAAATTTGTGAGGTTTTTTTGAATGACGATTTTCGATCAGCAGCAGTACCTCGAAATAGCATCGACAAGATCAACAAGATCAAAAGAGTGCTTGTTGACAGTCTGTTTTAAAAGTTAATCGCGTCCAAGCGATACGCGTTATCGTCTAATCTACACAATTCTCTAGCAAGTAATTGTAGCAACCTGTACTGAGGAGTTCGAACTCTGGCGCATCTAATATCTCGCAGGACCGTAGGCATCAGACAGATCTAACCTGAATGGGGTTCGCTACGGTCTTGTTATCAATTTTCGAGCAAGCTACTGTTATCGGAACCTTTCGTTGACGAGGTTGTCGCGGTAAGGATCTCGTGGCCTCCTCTTCATAATGTCGGACTCCGCAAGTTCGTACGCCAAGGAGATGGCGGGTACCTGGTAATCACCATTTTCCACCCTTCAGTTGATTTTTCTGGACGATCGCTCAGCACTTGATCCTCTTTCTTTTTGCTCTGAGATAAATCTTCTCTAGCGATCCACTTTTTTTTTTAATAAACACACATCTTCTCCTAGCGATCCTATTTTGGCTCTGGAGTATCGATAACGTGGGCGAATTCGTTTCCATGGATCGAGGATCGTTTTCATTATCTTGGATGTTCTCTTAAACGCGCTCTTTTTCAATTATCCCAAAGGAGAAAAGATAAGCTAAGGCCGTAACGCAAGGGGGTGGTGAATGGGTTTTGGGTAATTTTTTTTTTTTTTTTTTTCATTCAAGGGCTCCTGAAAAGTGGCAAAATTTTTCATTAAGGTGGACGCAGATCGATCAAATATTTATCACCGAGGTATTTTAGTATTCTGGACCATCTTGAGCGCAATGGAATTATCTTAGGTCGATCTTCGTTTGTCTTTGAGGATGATTGATCGACCTGCGTCTTCGGGGATCGTTCACTGTCCCAAGATAAACTCACCATGTCGGTTCCCAAGTCGATGCAAAGAATGGTGACGGTTCCTAGTGGCAGAGGGATGTCGCACAAGATGAACGCCAGGAAAGGCGAAATTTCAGGGATGTTGGAGGTCAGGGTGTAGGCGATGGACTTCTTGAGGTTGTCGAAGATCAAACGGCCCTCTTCGACGCCGGTGACAATGGAGGCGAAATTATCATCGAGAAGAATCATGTCGGCTGCCTGTTTGGATACGTCGGAACCGGCGATACCCATGGCAACGCCGATGTCGGCCTTCTTCAAGGCGGGCGAGTCGTTGACACCATCACCTGGGATGAGCAAATTGTTACAGGTCGTGTTCGATGATTCTCTACGACCTGGGTCAGGTAAGGTAAGGTAAGCGGTAACGAGAAAGTATACCTGTCACGGCAACAATGGCGCCCATTCGCTGGCAGCCTTCTACGATGATGAGTTTTTGCTGGGGCGAGGTACGCGCGAACACAATCTCGGTGTGGTACCTGAGGATCTCGTCCAGTTGGTCGGAATTGAGTTCCCTGAGTTCGGTTCCATGAACAACGGCAGCTTTCGCTTCGCGTGGATTCACCTCGGACACGGGAATGTTCAGACGCTGAGCAATGTCCTCGATAGTTTCATTACCTGGCGAACAGAGAAGACAGTGAGATACGAAGAGGCTTGGAGAGTTGGTATCATTGGAGGAGGACGAGTCTATATTTGCGGGAAATAAAGAGAAGAATAGGGGTAAAGATAAGAAGTCGATGATACCTTCAGAGATAATTCCAACGGATTTGGCAATGGCTTTGGCAGTGATAGGATGGTCACCGGTCACCATGATGACCTTGATACCAGCCGAACGACACTTGGCTACTGCGTCCGGCACCGCAGCCCTGGGCGGGTCGATCATGGACATGAGTCCCACAAAGCGGAGTCCCTCGCACGGGAAGTTGGGATCGTCGCTGTTGAATTTGAAGCCAATTGGGAACTTGTCAGAGGGGAGCATGTAGTCGCAGAAGCCGAGGACACGCTCGCCGAGACCTCCGAGCTCGAGGTAGGCATTGTTGAAGGCCTCCTTCATCTCTTCGTCGAGGACCTTCTCCTTGCCGCCGATGAAGATGGTGGAGCACCGGTCAAGGATTCTCTCTGGTGCACCCTTCATCACGAGAAGATAACGTGGGTCGTTAGGATCATCGGTTTCGTGGATCGACACCTGGTACTTGTTCGTAGAGTTGAAGGGGACCTCGCAGATTTTCTTGTTGCGCTTACGAATTCCCATGACGTCGCCAAGGGCAAGTTCCATGCACTTGAGTAGAGCAGCCTCGGACGCGTCACCGTTGACCTCCCTCTTCAGGATGGGCTCACTTTCCTGACCTGATTTGAACTCTGCTCTGTTGCATAGGGTTGCGATCCTCGCCAGGGCCTTGAATCCCGGGCTGGTCCTGTCGTACTGGACACCAGACTGATCTTCCGTAGTGTCAGCTTCGATGATCTGATTATCGAACCACATGTGGGCTACAGTCATTCTGTTCTGCGTCAGGGTGCCAGTCTTGTCGGAGCAGATGGTCGACGTGGAGCCGAGGGTCTCGACAGCTTCCAGATTCTTGACCAAGCAGTTCTTGGAGGCCATCCTCTTGGCGGTCAGCGTCAGGCACACCGTGACAGTCGCAAGTAAACCTTCGGGCACGTTCGCGACGATGATACCGATAAGGAAGATAACAGCATCGAGCCAATGGTAACCGAGGATGAAGGCGATGAGGAAGAAGGTCACTCCCAGGAACACGGCGACTCCCGTGATCAAATGGATAAAGTGGTGAATCTCCTTGGCGATCGGAGTCTCTCCAGTATCAAGGCCGGACGCTAATCCAGCAATCCTTCCCATTACCGTCTGATCACCACAGCAGATCACCACACCTTTGGCTGTGCCTTCGACAGCGTTCGTAGAGAAGAAAGCGAGGTTCTTCGTCTCCAGAGGATTCTCGTTCGTGAACTCCGGCGACCTGGACTGGGGTTCGGATTCGCCCGTTAGGGAGCTGTTGTCCACCTTGAAGCCACGTGACTCGATGATCCTTATGTCGGCTGGTATACGATCGCCGAATTTCACCTCCACCACGTCCCCGAGCACCAGGTCCTCCGCGCGCAAGGTCAGCTTCTCTCCTTCTCTCAGCACAGTCGCGAATTGCGGTACCATGTTCTTGAACGACTCCATGATCTTACTGGACTTGCTTTCTTGATAATATGAGAATATGCCTGTCACTATGACCACCGCGGCCAGCACGATTCCCAGGTAGAGATTGTCGTCGTTCGGATCCTCGCTCGTCGACGCTTGGATCGAGTACGCGATGAAGCAGAGGATCGCGCCGATCCACAGCAACAGGGCGAAACCGCCGAAGAGGTTCTTGCAGAATTTGACCCATTCCGGCGTCTGTTTAGGTGGCGTCAGGGCGTTGGGTCCATCCCTCTCCAGATTCTCTTTTGCTTTTGCGTGGCTAAGGCCCTGCGAACGGTCATCGTAAATTTTTCATTCGCTTTCTCGTACACATGAAGTTTCATATTTTTCAAAAATTTATTATTATTATTATCATTGTCGTTCACTCACGTTTTCGGGGTGTGTGCTAAATCTCTGGTACAGCTCCTCCAGGGAGATTTTGTGGAAGTCAATGTCCAACTCCTGCTTCAGGTCATCCAAATTGTCCCCCTTCCGCTTTGGGTTCTTCCGCCGCGACTGCGTATCAAAACAATTGCAAGTTATGAAAATGATAACCAATCAGCAAGCGATCCGTCCTAACTGGCACTTTCTATTGGTCCTTTGCGTCTTGGTCCCATTTGTACATTAAGACCTACATTCTTTAGTGCGATAGCACTGCTGTACCCCGAGCTTCCCAATTAATAAGTCGGCCTTATTAACCCTTTAATTAAAACGAGTCAAGCGAACGTCTCGACCAGTGCGTCGTCAGTACAGCTTTGGATCGTGAGGCCGTCGAGACGGGTCGCATTAAGGCGTGTTCGTAAAACTAGAAAATTTTATGAAAACTTTATAACTCCCGCCGCCCCCCTCTTTTCCAATAAAAATTAAACGTCCCTACGTTAAACTAGAAACTAAACTTCGCAAGTCGTTGACTAGCGGCTCGATAACGGGTTAAAAAAAAAAAGTCAAAAGTGCCAGTTCATTTTCTGTTTATTTGAATCAATTATATCCCCGAAGCATGTTCAGTCATTAGAGCTAGTTAATGATCGCGTGCGATTTGCTAATTAGCAGTAATACCACTTAAATTGTCTGTGTCTATTATAGTGCGTGAAGTTGTCGTTTCTTGTCAAATGCAACGGTACACAATATTCCATGTACTTCAGGGCTGAACTTAGTCAGTCCCGATTTTGATAAATAGTCATCGAGACGGTATCCCGTGTTAATTCCTCGAGTGCATTAGATTACAGTGCGTTTCAAAGAGAATACACGTCTGCGACATTTACCAGCAGCAGCAGGCAGTAACGTTAGAAGAATTTCACGACCACGAGAGGATACAGGATAATAAAACGTCACCAAGACCTTGATGAGAGGTATCAAAGTTATCACGGTACAGTAATACCGCAGTAGTATTAAATTGCAAAAATAGTATGTACAGTAGATACGACTCTAGACAGCGGTAGATATTGAAGCGTGCGCAATGAAATAAGTATGGAAGGTAGACATAAAAAAAAAAAAATTAGAAAGTTGTCAGTACAAGTGCGTGGCCCTTGCCATTGCGTCATTACCGGAAGCGAAGGTTAGTTGGTCTGCCCATTAAAAATTTCCAGACTGAACTCACTGACGACAAAGACAAGAGTTAGAGAGGAAGCATAAGACGAAGACGAGGAGAGAGCAGAAGAAGAAGCGTTAGATAAGAATTGTTTGAAGAAGGTCGAAGAAGACGATGATGATAAAAAAAAATTAATTTTCATCGTGACAGTTTTAACAATTTTCCCATCGATAGCCCAGCATTTAATTATGAGAGTCCCCTGAGATATTAGTCATGGAAGATAGACGATCTCGGAACTATCGGGAAGGGACTGTAGGTACAGTCCCTCTCGTCGAAGTGTCGAGAGTATTGCTAAGAAGCCCCTCCCCTTCCACCCCCCACCACCACCGCCCCACCAATAAAAGGCCCCAGAGCATCAGCAGCAACAGCAACGGCAGACCCATCGATATTACAGAGAGCGTCTTCAAGCGCACTCGGTACCTTGAACATTCCGTCAGCGGTTTTGTTGTCGTCACGAATGTTGGGTAGGGTAGCGACCCTGTACGAATCTGAGCGGCCATGCTGTAAAAAAAGTGCGTAAAAAAACATAATGAGTGGATGCGTGTGTATGCTGTAAGGATGAAAAAAAAAATATATAGTCGAGACAAAAAAAAATCGTGTATTAAAGAAAAAAAGTATATGAAAAAGTAATGAGGAATGACGACGAGCGTAGACACGAGACGAGAACTTTTTGCGTCAACTGTACCGCTTGTGCGCATGCGCGCCTAGGAACGGGTACGTTCGTGAATCGGTGAGTTCAAAAATTGAGCTCGTAAATATCGTGAGGGAGTCAGCGGCGGCCGTAACGCAGGAAGGGGGCAAGGAGGGTGACTGCTTTCTGGATTTTCCTTGGCATGACTCAGAATAACTTAGGGCGACGGTATAGCGCGATTTTACCAAGTTCGAAGGGTCGTACGGTAGGGCGCGATGACGTCACTTCCCTTTTCCCTGGTAACGATTCGGGCTGGTTCGTCTTTGTTTGGCTATGTTTTTGAACTGAAAAAAAAAGTGTCACGCGAGGAAATTGTAACGATAAAACTGTAGCCTTGGACTCTATATACGAATAGCGCCAATCTGTTTACTCGTTGCACGTAACCAGTACTTCCGGTCTCGATGGAAAGCGGATACAGGTTCGTCAATGGGAAAGGATTACCGATGATTACGTTATTTTTTTTTTTTCATCGGCTGACAGTTGGTATCGATTTTCGTTCGTCGGGCAATTGCCACTGCTTTGCATGAGAAAATCGTTCGCCCAATCCATGCTGTATCACGACGTGTCAGTAACATTTTGAATGACGTAGATCGAAAATTGGTCGCGATGAAAAAAAAGAAAAAAAATAACGAAGCATCAAACACAACCAAATATACGTGGGTGGGTTCGAAATTTCGGGGAAAAAAATATATACATATATGAAATTTCTCAGAACCTGTATTTGATGTTATCATAAATTTTTCCACGTCTAGTCGACAAGGACTTATCGTGAGTTTGACATAGAAAAAGAAGCATAAAATTTCGATAAATTTTATTCGATAAAAAACAAAATATTACTTCCACTCGAAAATCCCACCGAGAATCAATTTATATATTTCCTACGATTAGTCTAAACGAGTGTATTTATAAATTTTATTCGATAAAAAACAAAACATTATTTCCACTCGAAAATCCCACCGAGAATCAATTGATGTATCTCCTACGATCAGTCTGCACGAGTAGTATTTATAAAAGCGTTCGATCGTCATTCAACGAATCAAGGGATAAAAACGAAATCGAATGACACGTGAAAAAGGTAAAAAAAAAAAATTAAATACAAGTAAATCCGTCGGCGACGCGATCGCAATTCCCAATTAACGAGAGACAAATTAACGTCGCGACCCGCGTCAGGAGGGTGGCAGCTACTTCCGTTTGCGTAATCCACGCGGACTGATGATTTTCAACGCTGACGCAATTACGAGTTATGGCGTTAAAAGCGTCGCTCGCTTAAAATCTTCGAGCAATATTTTCATTTCAAATTTAAAAATATTTTTCTTTCTTTCAAATTTGGTTAACCGGATACCGTGAAATGAAATTTTAATGCTCTACTAATAGCCAGTGGTAGGTACGTCAATTCCGCCCGTCTACTGTACATTGATGTATGTATACATATATACACACCTACTGTACTATTTACGTCCTATATACACATATGCATAGTGTGTCTGTACGTAATGGATGCGCTGTTCACTAGCAAATGGACATACACGCACGTTACGTGGGTTACGCGATTGCATAGAATACAAGATGTCCGATGCCGCGCTACGATAAACTGTGGATAAGCCTTTAATTATACATGATTCGTTCGGGCTATCTGAAAGGCAGTATAGAGTATTAAAAAAAAAAGAAATTACCGAACGCTCTTTCTCGAAAAAAAAAAAAAAAATCACTTATAAATTGGCGTACTAGAAAATGAAAAAAGCAATGGAATTTTTGTCTACGAAATAATAAATAAATTTCATAATTTTCGTACGACAACTCCCGTAGTCCAGGAAAGCGTATACTCGGACGAGAACGGAAGTGGCGGCGGCACGACGGGCAGGAACGTACCGCGATAAAGTCAGCGACTGTTTCGATATGATTTAACGTAATAATGAATAAAGGCTCCCTCACAACAAATATAACTCGTTGGGTCGTTGGAAGTCGTTTATACGCCGGTAACAGCTGTTCTAAGTGTCAGCAAGAATTTATAGTCGACCCACCCCGCGACAAGGTCTCGTACCTTGGAATTACCTTCTAAGCTTATTTTTCGATGATAAATTCACAAGAAGCTGCTACGGTCGTTTGAAGATTTTCCAAGATTGAGTACAAAAGGGGATGAACGACTACGAATGGCTTTGGGGGGGTAGTTTCGCATTTGTGAAATCCCGTGAAATTTGTAAGGAGTCAGTCTGGCTGGCGACTGTCCTCAAAGTTGAGTTAAGGGTTGCCGTAGGTTCACTCGAGTGGACGCGGACTAGGGGGTGTGTAGATAAAGTAACGAGACATCTGGCGGTGGTTGAACGAAGCAAGGATAGGGGCGACGGGGGGAAAAGCATAAGGGGAGAGAGTGAGACAGACAGTGTTTCTCATGTGCCTCAGTAGTACATAAGTGTGCGTGTAGATGGGGTTGCAAAATAGAATCGTGGGGCAGGTAAGGCGTCGCGTGCAGGATGCACGTTGTGTACACCCCCTGAAGAAAGTTATATTTAGTCTAATTTAGAATGCAACTCGGCGACTCGGCAATTCAGGGGGCTACGGGGGGGAAGTAGTGTTTCCGTGCTTGTGGCACGGTACCACTCGTCGCCAGGGGTGCGGTACGGGATGCAGAAGGGGTTGGCGGGTCGATCGCGCTGGCTGTAAGCTCTAGGCTGGTGCGCATGCGCGTCGAGGTCCGCTACTACCCCTCTGGAGTAACCTAGGGCTGGTGGGACCCCCTCCTGCCCCACTGGTGGATCAATACCCAACCAGGCCATATCCCTCTTTTGGTCTCGGCCGTCCCCTCAGCCCCGCTGTCGGCCCTTGGCGAGTAAAACCACAGACTGGCAGAACACCCTTCATGCACTTATTTCGACTGTGAACTTCCGGTTGACCGATTGCTGACGCGCCAGGATTGCTTTCGAAACTTTATAGGAAGCCTGACCGAGTTATGATTTATACCCTTGCTTGCGCCGTCGGCTTGGTTCAGTGTAAAGAACGACTACCCCTAGTTGGGGTACCCTTGCTATGTAACACGGCCCTGGGGATGGGTCGTTCTAGCCGCTTGATAGCCCAGTGACCCAGTCCTCTTATGCGCAGACCAGTCTGTGCCAAATTTTAGGTCTGACTCTGTTTCTTTATTTTTCACTTCCTATTTCCCTTAACTGATCTTGCTTTTGGGTCCGGCAAAGTGAATGCTAGGAGTGTACGTAAAAATTTTAACGTACGATCATTTCGTGTTTTTCGTTATTCCCAAGGCAATGCTGGGATGTAGCAGCTAGACTCTAGGGTCTTGAGTATATGAGGTCACGAATTGACCGGAAGGACGTTTGTCCTCGAGACACGTAAAAAGTTGGTCGCAGGGAGTAAGGTGGGTTCTGAAAGGGATCCCATCGAGAGATATGCCAAGAATGGAATTCGAGAACCCTCCAGCGGGTAATTCGATGAAACGCCACTTACACGGAATGTGGGTCTTACAGGTCCTGAAGATCCCTTGGGCCTTATGTCTAATTCCTGTTACCAGAAGCTCCGACCTTAGTCGAGATCAACTGTAGATGTGTACCCGGCATAAAGGCCATTATGCTTCGTGAATAGTAGCGCAGAGTGGCGTTGGCATGTTTCTAACATGAGTATCCAGTGAACACACTTTATCTGAGCTAGTCAGCATTTTTCGATCAATGCCCATCGTCCAAAACAGGACCATAATAGTTTTCCAATAATGGAGTTGGCACAACTGTTCGGTCGTAGCCTGGGCCAGTCCAAAAAATAACATAAAGTTGGCTCATAAATTTTTACTATCTTGATTCCGATTTTCGGTCGATGTAACCATAGCAAAATTAAGTCAGTAGGATTATTATTCTTTGCTTGGTTTTTATTCTTTATTATTAGCAGAGAAAGAACGTCGAAGAGGAAAGCAAAGAGCTCAAAGAAAGCCAGTAATAGCACATATTGACATAGCTGCGAGTTTATCCGATCCTACTTTTGAAAAAGGAAAAGAAAAAAAAAAAGAGAAACAGGAAAGGATCGATTTAAGCCGTGTTTGGATTTCATATGGGGAAAAGCAAAGTCCTGAAACTAGGTTAGGTTGGATCTTCGACGCACCCAGACAAACTTTCCAACTTGAATTACTTGACTAAGTTTCCCAGACTGATTGTCAGTCTCTATTTAATGTGTTTCGTGTAAAGGAAACTTTTTGTTGGGACGTTACGTGCTCAAACCGTAAATTATTGATGAAACCCATAGAAGCCCTAACTTCTCCAAGACAAAAAATTAAATTAGATAAGAGCCCTTAAGGCTAAGGGTAGCATCCCTTAATTTAACAAGTGTCGGAACTATATATATATATATATATTTCAAACAATTCAACTGACAAACTTCTGTACCTAGCATTCGCGGGTGATTCGAATATAAATTGATAAGGGGGTGCGGGGGTAGGATGGAAGCGAGGCCACTCGCATTACTGAAATTTTGTGTGAAATCACAAAACACGATAATGTCCAGCGTAATGGAGTTATATCGATCGAGGCCATTAGAGTTCAGCAGTTTGACTAGAAACGTTACAGATAGGTGCCAAGGCGGTCCGAAAGGGGTGCATTTTGATAAGGGTCGGCCAGTCATGCGATTTGAATTATATATATTCATCGTACTAGACATGCACCCTTCGGGTCTACCGATACACCTTACTCAGGTTTCCTAGTGAGCGGCCTGACTTTCTAGGGGTTGTAGAATGTCAAAGGAGTCACTATCTACCCCCTGCGATGTCTGTATCAGTACGTAAAATTGATTGCGTGAAGGGGATCATTTAGCCCTTGTGGACAGAGCTTTGGTTTGTGCAAACTGAAATTCTCTACACACGATCTCATTTCATCCCTTATTTTTTTTTTAGGCAGACACCCTTACGTCTTTTCCACAAAGATACGAATACAGATTTCGTGAAACGAGGAAAAAAAAAAGATATGACCGACTTGAGTTGCTCGTGGTTGTTATTATTTAACATGCAGCATCCCAGTGCGATGCTTTCGGAGTATCTGGACCATTTTGCAAATTGGTTCAAAGATAAAATCAATCGTTCGTTTGTTAATTTAACTAGAGAGCGAAAGGCCATATCGTAAAGCTAAGAAATGGCAAAGTCGAATGAAGGTTTAAAAAAAATGAAAAATAAAAAAAACGTAACCGAATGATTTATACTTTTTTTGAAAAAAGTCTCGTATGGTTGATAATACTTTTGACGAAGTAGCTAAACTACTTGACACCAGGTATAATAAAAAGGGAAGTGGATACGCGCTATGCTGGAAATTCCAAAATAGTTTGCCATTTTTTGTCTTTTTCCCTGAGACACTTCGACGGACACGTAGTACGTGTACGTGCAGATACATATGTATGTGAAACATGAACATGACACAGCATAAGATTAAGGTTATGTTCGATCTCAAGATTAAATAAAATTTTTCTGGCAGTATCGTATTTTTCTGAATATTTTCACAAGCCCAAAATACAACGAACGCGTTTCCGCAGATCCCCTCAAAGAAAAAGGATCAGAATTTCATAACCCAAAAATGATCTACACTATAAAAAGAAAAGGCCCGGTCCTCGTT
>JARQSU010000329.1:533021-559781 GCA_030142265.1 Calameuta filiformis
CCCTCAAAGAAAAAGGATCAGAATTTCATAACCCAAAAATGATCTACACTATAAAAAGAAAAGGCCCGGTCCTCGTTTCTAGTCAATTTGTTTTTTATTTCTCGTAAAACCGGCACAAACCAATAATCCGTTGAGCCGTTCCCAGCGCGTTCCCTGCAGCAATGAACGATTGCGTAATAAACCGATACAAAAGAGGGTTTGCGTAGACAACAAAAGATCACGCGTAAATGTGCCTTTGGAGATGGGACAGAACTGTTAGAGGAACCAGCTCGTACTGGTCAGCAATGGTTTGAGAAGAGAGAGAAGTCCGGAACCAGTGATTGCACAGAATGAAGGCATCCAGCGACGGTCACGTGCAGAATGAATAGACGTCGTTTGTAAGTGCAAACGAGTCTCGTGGCTTTGCGCTTTGAAATGAGAAAAGGAGAGACCGATAATTCCATGACTAAATACGAAATTCTTTGGACAAATAGTAGCTTTAAAATAAGGCGCGATTACATAAGTATATCGGTAAACATCCCAATAGCCAAGAAATTCAAAAAACGAAAAATAAATTCATTCTAGTCTCATCTGAAGCGTTAATTTTACAAAAACGAGTACCTTCGCCGCTTTTTGATATTCCCTGATTTTTTTGTTTTTCCTCAAGGTTCACGCGTGTCGTAATTCCACGTAAAACGAAAAAGTCGCTAGCCCATGGAAAATTGAAATCAGGTACGAACAAAAAGGGGCTTTAGTCGAGCGAACCTTTTTTTGTTATGTCTACGCAGTCGCGTAAGCTATAGATAAGTGGTAGCTGGAAAAGGAGGAGAGGCGGAAAATCCTTTAGTAAACAGTCGCTCGGATTAGCTTGAAATAAAGTTTGAAAATACGTTGAGCGAAAAGCAGGTATAGTTTTTTGAATTTTATCGCGAAGTCACGTGTCTGGCATTTACCAAAACGACTTGGTACGAGTAGTCGAGGCGTACGAGTACGGCTTGGACCCGGCTTGTGGCGTCGTCGTAGGTCACTTGTGGACGAGGCTTTATCGGCCTATAGGGGAACCCCCGGCTATAAGAATAGGAGAGCGGTGCATTATGGGTGGCCAATGACCGCTTGTTGTAACGTAGTCTAGGGAAACAACGATCCCAAGCCGAAGACCTATAAATGCCTAAGCAGAAGTCTTTCAAAGTGCTAATTAATACAAGTGGATTTTCTTCTTTTCTTTGATTTTACGGTTGACTCTTGAATCTTATGACTCTTTTCTTCGACACGTACGAGCTACGTAGATTCGCGTATTTGGTGAGAGGAGCGAGTACAGAAATGAAATCGGTATCGGCGGAATCAAAATGTCAGATGAATTATAAATAGGTTACGATCGATAAGCGCCCCAGAACTGAACTCGCCGTCGGCGCCATCTAGTCTGCAGCCCTTTCTGTCTTCGGCTGTTACTACCCCCTCCCCCCACCCCCCTATCCGTGACACGAACCAACCGAACCCTCCTACTATTATCGTCTTTCATCATGTCCTCCTTTAATTTCCTTCCTTTTCTTCCCGTTTCTCTTACTGTCGTTAACTTTTGCCTTGTGTGCAATTACAGACGGTGACGTAATTGCATACGAGATGCAAGAGACGATCGTCTATCTTCAAAGACAAAGACGCGTTTCCTTCGTTGCGGAAATCAAAAGTCTGACATTTCGAGCGGAAATAAGTAGGCGTGTATATACGACGTGATCGCTCGTGGAAATGCAAGTGGGGTGTCTGGGGGGATGATCGTTATCACTTGACTGATTTCGAAGATAACGTAGATTTGTGAAACATTGGATTGATTTCAAAAAATATTTTTTATATCGCTTTCACGGTTTTTGTCTATCGGATAGAAACAATGAAATTGAAATGCTTGTAAAAATTAATTACTTCAAGAGCTTCGGTGAATTTAAGTATTTAACTAATTGCCAAATTACGCAATTCAAGGTTTAATTTTGTATCTTTGAAAGATTTCAATATATAATCCGAACATCCATCGCGAGTAAGATAGAAGAACAAAATTTTGATATTACCGATAAATTTAATTAAATCGACAAAAAAAATGGAATTGAACTATAATTATTTCACGTAGACCGTGATTCATTAAAGCACTACGGTGATCTGCTAAATTACAGTTCCACGTTCCACATTCCCAAATTCATTCTCCAACCCATAACCATTCCAATCTCAGACGTTTATGAAATTTCACTAACTGTAATTAAGGACCGCCAAACAATTTCATAGCAGCAGTCGCGGGTCGAGTGTGAAACAAAAAATTTCATCAAACTTGGCCGGGTTAGACCCGCGGAAGATTAATTGGGCTGTGGATGAGCTTCCGGGAGTGGGTAGGGGCCTGGAAGAAATTTCAATGAATGGAAAACGTTACTAAGGGCCTCTTAAAAGAATCGACCTTTTCAATTGACGTGCCCGTCCTTGGACGTCGTCACGAATGGACGAGTAGAACGGATTGTCCGACGTACGGGCAGACAAACAGAGGAATTTGTGTGATAACAGACAGAAGCGGCTTGTCGATTCTATGAAAAAAAAAATGGCTCCAGGATGCTCGTCAGAATTTACTTTTTCTTTTTCTCATTACGTGGAATTCCATCTACCGGGTGACGAAAAACAAGATGGCTACTTGTCGAATCCATTGTCAACTCCCGTGGAAAAGTACAGGTGTAAAGCAATGTGTGATGCGACTTCGGTCACCGTCTTCGTTCTCTATACGTGCTCAAGTGAGAATTCAGGGATTTTGACGTCGAGGTAATGTTACCAGGGTTGCTTTGGGGTAAAACGGAGGGTGGTTTATAGCGACTACGTCAGCGCGCAGACTCGAGACTCCTCGCGAAAATCACTAGCTGTGGAAAAATTGGTGGAAAAATTCCACGACGTTCCGACTGTTAATTTATTCCTTGGGAATTCGTCGGGACAATAATTTAAATATCAGGATGATAATTTTAAACTACACCAAGGTAGTTATTCGCGTGTTATTACATGATCCATGGATCTTCTCCAAAGGAATTGATTAATTAAATTTGCCATTATCGATCGATCTTCAGTTTCTCTCTGATTGCGACGTAGATTATAAATTTGTTGATTTATAAAAATAAAACGGTCGCTGGTAGCTTATGAATAATTATTCAGTTCATGGTCTACGCATGCGCAGAACTGTCAGACAGTTTTACATGAATGCTCCATGACTTTTTTAATGTAAAATAACGAAAATCCGAATTACCCACGATTCCTAAGTATCGTACGAGAAAATTTTACGATGATATTCGAGACTTTTCTGTGAAGAAAAACCGTTAGCTAATCGTAGCGCACTGCGCATGCGCACAAGTTTATGATCGGTACAGTCGGACCGAAGAACGAAATGAAATGAGAAAATTGTGAAAAAGCTTTCATATACGTTATGCCCTATCAACGATATCAAGTTAAGGATAATTTTCAACGAAACTTGATAGTAAAAGAAATAATACGAGTTCGAGGCTACGAGTCGAATGGCTGACGACGTGAAGTACGAAAATCGACCCAGTTTCAATATTGAGCCGATCGTCCGATCGTCGAATCGGCAAGTCTCGAGTATCCTCGGCTCGAGCTTTCGACCTGACGAGGAGGAAGAAGACACGAGCAGAGATAGCGAGGAGAAGCTTTGCAGCAGCAGCAGCTGTGAATATGCGCAGGCGCGTTGACATCAAGAAATCACTAACCTGAAGAGAGAAAAGCTCATGCCAGTTTCCATAGAGCGACAATTCACATGAGAATTTTCTCATTTCTCGCGATGAAAGGAGTATATTCAAGCTTTAATGATTCGCGTCAGCATCTTGTGAAAGATGGCGGACTTTTTGGGATAGCCGAGGGGCCTTTCAAGACAAAAGTCAATAATGACGGGATTCTTTCATTTTTTCAAGAACAATCCAAACGCCACCAAATTGGACCAATCGATTGAAGCACTCGTGAGGGATGTTTGGAAATTGTCACTATGATAAATTACCATATTATCTGTGCGTGTCGCTCCGTGAGCTACACCCTTTCTTCTCGTATCACACCCTGACCGAGATCAATTGACACTGACAGAAGCGATCACTGCGAAGCACTAGTAGTAAAATGGCCTCGAGCTTTCCTAGAAACTTTTCGATGCTTTCGACAGACAGTCTCTTATCTTCTCTCACTCTCTCGCACTCCCCCAATGCTTAGTCATCCACCCACCCTGTCTCTACGGATCGAAGGGAAGCTTTGAGCAGCAGTTGAATAAGTATCGCGGGGTGCACGATACACTCGGCTGTCTCGAAAGCTTCCGAAAGCTTTCAAAGGCAGAAACCTCGATTATTTTCCAAGAGAAAGAGAGAGAGGGAGAGTGCGTTTCTGAGAGAGAGAATACAGAGAAAGAGAGAGAGAGAGAGAGAGAGAGAGAGAGAGAGAGAGAGAGAGAGAGAGAGAGAGAGAGAGAGAGAGAGAGAGGGAGAGAGGGAGTGAGAGAGGGGTGAAGGGTGGGAAGCTATTCCCACCCGAATCGATAGGGAGTCGAACGACGACGGGTGAGAGAGAGAGAGAGAGAGAGAGAGAGAAAGAGACAGAGTGAGTGAACTCGAGCAAGAAATTCTTGAATTCCTCTCTCGAGGAATCGAAAGAGATAAAGAGAGAAATACCCAGAGGGAGTAAACGTAAGAATGAAAATTCCTTCGCTCTTTCTACAGGTCGAATCCACGAGTGGCAACACTATAAAGGATCCCTAAGCACGGCTAGCAGGCAGCTAGGAACGGCCATCCATTCTCAGGGCGACTCACGGCCAGTAAAAGCAAACACACTCTCGATGACTTCCTCGCGTTAGATCTCGGTACTCCACTACCTTACCATTGCCGTGTAGCTGCCGGATCTCTCGGTAATATAATGTGGGCTACGGACTCTCGGGTCTTCGTTGAGTGAAGGAAACGGAAGGAACGACACAAACCTTGTCACCCATGGCTGCGGCGAGCGGTGTTCGATGTAAGAGAAGTTAGCAGCGCGGCTTCGGGTGGACCAGAGACTGACTGGCGTTTCGTGCCGTGGAGGATCGCCGGCATCATCGACCCGTCCTCCCCACTCCGAGGACAAACTTACCCCCACCACCCACTCAGACAGCCCCCACCACTTCCTCGCAACCCGCCAGTCGCCCCACCCGGTCGAGCGCGCAAGCTCAGCGACGAGCCCAGTGGTGCTCAGCCAGTCGGAGACCGACTCGTTTCGGGACCTGGAAGCTCCGGCTATTCCGTGTTGGATTTATATCGCTCCTTTCAATATTCCCAGTTGAGAGACACTGCCTTCTGGATCTGTGCTAGTGGGCTAGACGCCACACGACCGATTCTCCTCAGCTACCTCAGCTTCTTCTCTCTTCTTATCCCAACTCTGCTTCTTCTTCTTCTGCTTCCTCCTCTCGATCCCCCCTCTTCCTCGAGCTCTCTTACGCCCTGTATCCCGCTTATCTTTCCCTAACTATTCTTATTTCTTCCTCTTCCTCTTCTCGGAGCTCCGCAAGAATCCTGTGCCATTCGGTTTCGCGATTATTTCTCGTTGCGGCGCTTGCGAACCGTGGCGGCGCGCTTGACTGATGGATCGTCGAAACTTTTACCCCTGGATGTTTCCATTCGTTTCTTTATTTTTTTTTCTCTCTCTTTTATTCTTTACACAGAACGTCATTTCCTGGATAGCTCCACGATACCAGATACTGCTTTTGAGAGCTTAGCGAGTCTCTTGATTAGGTGAGTGGGTTACTGGGTCTCCGACTGATGACAGTGCGAGCTTTCATCCTACGTCGGTACACTGGACTACGTTAGTTTGACTAGGGATTATTGCTTGTTCGCTTAATTCGATTGTTTGCCTAATTGTAAGTGTCGCTGCTGCGTGACGGGTTGGCTCTTCCTGACGGAATCCACCACAAGCTCTCGAGCTTTGGTCAAAAAGCTCTTGCGACATTTCCGCGATATCTGTCAAAGGGAAGTAGCTCTTTGTTACATAATGCAGTATGTGCGCGTACGAGTGCGCGTATCTCGTAGGTATAAACAAATTACGTTCCTTCGTTGGGTATACAAAGTTTTTACGAATTCGTTCATCTGCAATGTAATTTTCGGCACTGCCTTCGCGTTGTTTACGATGCAGGCAAAGGCGAACAATAGGGGGGAAAGTTCGTCTAGCGCCAAACGTGAAAGAAAACACTAGAGTTCAATCTCGTATGTAAAATTCTACAAAGGATACATTCCTTCGATTTTTATTATACTTTTATGGATAATAAATTTTTTTTTTTTTTTTTTTTAGAACCATTACTCTTTTTTTTATGTCGATCAAAAATGTTCCTTTAATCTTCAACCCTTATAGAGCAATGAAGATGAGGTACGTGCCAAGATAGATATGCTTTGTACGTAATATACATATGTGTACATACACATATGTCAGCAGCGATATGCAGTAGTCGCGACACGATTTCAACGTTAAATTGAACGAGTCATCTTTCGACTCGATTCGAGGAAACTCACGGTTCGTTGTGGGCGGTCAGTGGTTCTCTGCATATATTTAAATTACGCCACGTTATTACAATAGCGAAATTCATGAAAGTGCAAATTTGCTTATGTAGTAAAAGTAACATTTAACCCTAATTTTCCAAAAGTCCAGGTAAACAGAACTCGACAAAGTCAAAATTATCTTGTCTCTCTGGTTTCTCGTGCCATACTGAAGCACGAGGGTAGCTTCTGACGTCATAGAGTGCCTACGTCACGTTCCTTCATCGTTCCCTGCGGTTAACACAATTACGACACAATAACGTCTTGATTGGGATAGACAGGAAGGGGGAGATTTGCAAAAAAAAATTTTCTAAAAAAATAAAAAGTTTGACGAACATCTATTTTTTCCCAGAAGGGTACAGTGGTGGCCTGTTCCTGCGGTAAAAAAGGGCTGAAAAGGGTAAAAGTATGCTAATTGGAACAGAACGAAATCGAAGGAACTCGAGTGACTAAGGATCGGTAGGCGTGAGAAAAGGGTAAAATATTCATAACGGTAAAAAAAAGGTCCCTGCATTTCGTCGGTCTTCAAACGTTTTAAAAACGCATCAAGTGAGCACTCGAGTGCAATCCAGTTGGCGTTGTTGCCGATTAGAGAAGAAAAGGCCGAGTAGTAGCCGGCAAAAGAGCGACGGACGTTCCTTTCACGCGAATCTTCATCCTCCGTGCTTTTTCCCACAGGAGCGAAGACGTTTCGCTACCTGGTTATCAGAGATAACAAATAAATCGAGGGGGTGGAACTCCATGGAGGAGCACTTATAGAGAAAATTATTTTTTGCAAAAAAAAAAATATTAGTACAAAAGAAAAAGTTGTTTTTTAGCAAAAAGCACAAGCAGAGCGACGCACCCTGCAAGCACTGATAATCCGTGACAGGGAGTTCGAGTTCCTAAATATTTGTCAGAAGACATTTTTTTTTTGTATCTTACGCAATGTGGTAAGATATAAAAATTTTGGCGATTATTATATTGAGAGTTTCTAATCTCTCCCAGGGGTTCTCATTCTCGATTTTTCCAGGGCCCTGGATCTAGGTCCGTACCGAGCCAGTGGCGAACGCTCGCAATTTGCTGATGCGAGTTATGCAATCGAGGACTGGCCTTGCGCCAATCTCGTGTATCACTCAAACTCGTCCCACAGCCGGACACACACGTTCCCAAGCTCATAATGCTGGACTCGTACGTGCACCGAGAGCGGCTCGTCCGCGCAGTCAAGACTCTCGTGTCGCCAGCAACTCGGTACAACCAATAATCGCATTGGTATCAATATCAGGGCCGTATAAAACGCGCAGACCACCCGATATTACTGTCTCTTAAGTAGCCCCCACCAAGATCCACATACGATGGATCCCAAGTCTGGATCACTCCTGGAGACCCTATGACCACGTAAGAAAATCATCCAGCTATCCAGGATCAAAATAATTCGGAAGAAGATCAAGATACGCATACATGGTCCAAAGGGGGATGAGCAGCATCCCTGAAGATAAAATCTTAAGGGATAAGAAAAAGAGGTCAGCAATGGCTGAGGAGACGAATAGTGAAGAATTACGTGATAACGTGGGGATGATACGTCCAGATAAAATGATAAGGCTGCGAGGCGGGGGGGAGGGAGTAATATTTTTCAAAGGGTTAAGTCCATATACTACAGATACTCAGGAAAAAGCCAGTAAATTTACATCTAGGTTTTCTAGATGCATCTTCCCCCCACCCACCCACCACCCCCAGGGAGATAACCCCTTTCAAATCCCTCTTTGAAACTCCCTATTAAGAAACCTCTAACGTTTCTTACCCCAATTTCAACGTCTTCGTCCCTTCCGCGCGTTAATGCAAATCGCTTCATCCCTCGACGATGCAAATCCCGAGATTGCACGGGGATGCACAGGGTGTTCCGGAAGTACGAACCGGGTGAGTCTTCGAAGCATGTACCTTTACGTTTACGAGTAGGAGGGACTGGGAGTCTTTCAGTTGCACCTGCTACGACTATAGGCAATATACACGTAAGGACGCAGTATAGGAAACAGTATACGGAAAAAGACTCTAAAGATACAGACTCCTTCGTGCGATACATGTTCATATGGTCCAAGTGGGAAAGCGACACAATGTGCGTAAACATGGGATTTAAGTACGTGCATGAGTCTCTCTCTCTCTCTCTCTCTCTCTCTCTCTCTCTCTCTCTCTCTCTCTCTCTCTCTCTTTCAGTCCCGTTATCTCGTACAATCACTAGAGAGATAAATTAATCGAAATAATTAACGTCGAGTGTCTCTTCACGAAATTATAGCAGCTTAAAATTGATGTTGCTGATATGAAAGAATTCTGGAAAAAACCAGTACCAACTTCTTATCTGAAAAACAAGATTGTAAATACATTTTACTCTGATCCACCTTGAGCCACCGGTTATAAATGAATTAGAAGGTGTGATCAATTACGAGCAACTTTTTTGTCTTGCGTCGGAAAGGAAAAAAACCAAAGACTCGATTGCGACTGGAGTGTCGACCCAAGTTGTCGAAAGAATGGCGCCTTGAGTATCGCGAGGTCTTTGCCATCTGTGCAAAGACTTATGTGTTGTACGTAAATTAAAAACACGTAATTAACGGATCATACGAACAGTAAATTGTGAGATTATGAAGTTACAGGTAAAGACTGTGACTGTTTTGTTTATCCTCGTAAAACTTACAGTGAGTTTACGAGTATTAGTTTCGAGGTTAAGCATCATAAGATAACACTAGAAGATGGGAATTAAAAAAAATGTATCGAACAGAACCACCTTCAGATGGTAGGATGGTCCCGAAAAAGCATCTACGTGAAGTTGGTGACGAAAATAGTGAGAGGTTACGAAAATGCCGAAATTTCAATATATTTAGGAAGACCAGTGACGTCACTTGGCAGAATGCCCACGTGTACCAGACGTGAGTCGATTTTTTTTTAAATGCTACCACTCGAGTCCCACTCTATACACCAGTTAATACCCACTGGGAGTTAGCAAGTAGTAAAAAAAATGAATAAAAAATTAGTGTGAAAACAGCCTAATCAGCAAAAAAAAAATTCACACCAGAGAGCATAGATCGTGTTAAATACATGTGAAAAAAAAAAAAATTCGGTCCACTGTAAAAGTCAAAGTGTTGTATAGTAACATACAAGAATCCTATAGAATCCCTATAAAACAATGTCAAAGGTCACTTCCGGTTGATCCAGTTTCAATTGTTTGTCAACAAGTCCTTTGCCAGTGGGACAAGCAAAGGAGACCGTAACCGGATGACTGGGAAGTCATCGAGTGGGTTCTGCTGATTCACGCCTTCGCCAGTTTCCTCTGGTTCACTCGTTAATTCATTCATTCGCTAAGACTATCCATTTTCTCTCTTCGTCTTCCTCTTAGCTCTCGCTCCTTCCATCTCTCTCTCTCTCTCTCTCCTCTATCCAAGTCCCTCTAGCGCTCTAACCCGCACATACAATCCTTGTGCACATAAATACTCGTCTGTCTCTCCTGCCTGAAATCCGGATCGAACCAGAAAACCGGCGACTGGCAGTCTGGGATTTCGATCCGCCAACCAGACATCAGACACTTCCGATAACAATATTACGGCACATAAAGTATACACGCCAGGCTGTTGTGTTCCTGCTCCATTTTTATATCGCGTCAAAGCCACCCGGAAATTACCGGTTTCGCAGCTTCAAAACCTCAAGAGAGATCAAGTCAGTCTCGTGCCGTCGCAGCTTCCAGCGAGCGTATCAATGTCTCTTTGTGATTCTGATAAAAAGAAATGATCGTAATAACAATAACATCGCGATCGATGAATTTCAAAGTCATAGCCAAATGTCAAAGGTCATTGCACTATGTCAGACCCTGCCTTCTTCTTGCGTGATTCAGGTCCAAGGTCGTACATGGTGTCAAGGACGTTCTGGGCTACCGGACCGATAGCGATTTATACGGTTCATAAAAATATATATATATATATACACACATACGTCACGTATACCATAGACTATTTAGAGAACCTAGATTTATCGTACAAATAAGCGTATACACGGTCTACGCAATGACTGATTAGAGTCACGGTACATCCTTCGAGCCGTCACTGTCCTAACGATAGTTAAAGTCTGTTCTTTCCACGGCAAGTACTCGATTGCGTGTACGTGAAACTAGCGCGTGAGCCACGCTCCGTTCTATCCTGTAGTGACCGTGACTGTATCTGCGTCGGAGGAAGAGACACATTACGCTCAATCTACCTCAGCTCGTTTCTGCCCGACTCCGACCATCTACTACTACTTCGTCGTATGCCAAACGAAGTCACGGGGAACATTGAAGCCAGTGACTCACGCGGCTGAACTCTGCCCCCCCTCTATCTTTATAACTGGACAGTATGGCTGTCTTAGTGTTTTTCGCTAGCTTAAAAAACTGGCAAAAGTCCTCCTACGGCACGGAGTTGACCTCAGGGTCAACTCCTTCGAACCGGCCGACACATCCTGTGACATTACGAATGGGACTGGTACGAGTCGACAACCTCAGTTGGGAATGATAATTATTTAACCGATCAACATCCCTCGACGTGGATGAGATCGGTCTGGTATTTGCGCCCGGAAGTGGATATCTGGATCCCTTCGATCGATTTAATGCCCGGAGTCAAATCATCGTGTCTGGGATGATTTATTATTAAGGTGGTAAGCTTGACGCTTTTTATCCGGGGGAGACGAGGTTATTAGGTAAATCGGTAAATTTCCATGGTAGCGATATTAGTGTCGTTGCTGGTGGAATTTGGTGATGTAAATATAAGGGGGTGAGACGCGTGTGGATATGTGGGAATTCACGTGTGATATTTGACTTGGGCGATTGTACCTACCAGGTAGTGGGCGTTTGGTTTCGACACAGGAACTCGTACTTAAGCAGTTGGACGTTCAGTGGTCGTGCAGTTGTTACCGGATGGTGTCGTGATGGTTTCCAGAAGAGGCTGGATGAGATGGACCATAACGATCATTATGAATGATTTGTTGAGATGGATTTACAGGATGGAATTTTTTTTGTCTTTTTCTTTTACTTCGGGCTTAAGTTTAAGGCTGGATTTAGGGGTAAATTTCGCGAGTTTTTACCGATCAGACTTACTGTAGGTTTTGGCTGGATGAAGAGTGGGAGAGGGGAAGTTTAACGAAGCCAGGGGAATTTTATGTGGACGTCGGGCGTCGTCACGCAATGTCGTTGGTAAGATTGAGATGATATAAGGAAGCTTGAAATTTTCATGTTAATTATTAGAATTAATATCGGGCACGTGATGCCCTTTGGGATTGTAATTATATACTGGGTGATCGATATGTATGGTTGAGTGTGAAAAGAATTATAATCGGTGGAGAAAAAAAAATTTTATTCTCATTTCCAGTTCACGAGCGACGTCACGGGAAATTCGCGATAACGAGATACCAGATGACAGCTGCGTCCTTTATATTGTATATCGAGTCCACGGTAGTCGGGCAAGGCAGACGAGTAAATCCGACACTCGTGGACCCCGTATTGTTTCTGAGGTCTTCAATTTTCTTAGCCGTGTAACAATAGGGAGGATTCAAGAAAGATTAGATAACGATATTTTATTGCAAGAAAAATGAAAAGAAGCTACTTAAAGATAGTCTGGCCTGTAATGCTTATCAATGATAACAAGACGCAATTTTTAACTGTTATAACGTAACTACGTAGGGCTACTTGCTTGGGTTACCGTGTTAAAGTGCATCGACGCGATATGCACCGCTCGTTGCATCTCTCTCGTCTGGTACATAACCTCAAAAAAGAGTGAAGGAGCCATTTCGAAAAGAACGTATCCCGAGCCTCTCGAAAGACTCGGGGGGTTTTAAGTCGGCAGTCGCAGGTACGTTGCGAGTCGACCTATCGATCTGTCGAGGTCTGGGTAGATAAGTAGGTAAAGAAATAAATAGAAATATAGTCAGACAGGCAGGTAGGCATCCCTTGTGAGGTTGCTAGGGGGCAAGGGTCACCGTCGCAGGTCTGGAATACGTAGCTGGAAACAAAGGGTGGAAGTGACGAAATGCGAAGTGGAAGGGGGACGAAAGAGACAATAAAAAAAAGTGGATTAAAGTAGAAAGAATGTAGAGGGATCGTCATTGAGATCGATCGATGATTGATAGGGGGGAGGAAAAATAGATCGAATCCCATGCAACGCTTCTTCCATGGAAAAATTGCATCGACGATGGTTACCGCTAATCAGCAAGGGTCTCCAGGTTGTGGGGTGCGGATGGTACGTCGGATATATTCCGAGGGCTGCCGCCGGAGGATCGCGGAGGGTGAAGTGGAAAACGCGAGAGGACGTAGGGGTTGTATCGACCGCGCCGCACTGCGGGGCTTTCTCCCCACTCGAGTGAATTCTCAGTCCCCCCCACCGAGGAGACTCATTTCCGGCCCTGGACCTATCCCGTCGGTCAGCAACCTCCCCACCCTTTGAGAGCGAGGGGGGGTAGGGAAGTCAGTACCTAGAAACCGGAACCCCGCGAACCTATTTTATTTCGATTTCATGGACCAGCCCTTCGGTTCCAATCGGATCGAGACGGAGGTGGAAGTGGAGGAGCGTGGCTGGTTGGTATTATTTTTTAATTTTCTACTGAGGATTCCCCAGCCTAACCTAACCTTGGATTCTGCGCTGGACCGAAGAAGAAGATGAGGAGATACGAGCGACTGACCACGGCAAGGGTTGCTATCTTGGATCCTGCAGGGCTGTGGCTGCTGAAGAATTTTTGTTTCATTTTGGAATTTTTTTTGAACATTTTTTTTCTTCTTTTTTTTGACGTATTTAGTCATGAACTGCTGCTCGGAAACAGGGCCACCTCGATTCAGACAGAACTATTGTTATAGGACGTTTCAGAATTGTATTATCTTCGGGAGAAACGGTTTCGTATCTTCCACGGGACACCTTGCCGGGTAAATATTTGCCGGGCGCTTAATTCGCATTTCGAGTCTCTCCGGTTGTATACTAATTGGGATTTAGTTCCCAACGCGATTTCGAGTGTTTCTCTATATTTACCCGTACGTATGTCGGGATCAACCATGCTGCGTATATGAGGTATATGTACAGAGGGATTCAGTCGAAGAAATTGACGATAACGTTCAACCAAAAGTTTTATGGCTGATACGGTTATGTGAAGCCAATAAATCTATTGCACCATGAGGATATATGTATGTACATATATGCTGGGTTATATATAACCCACGGAGTGAAAATGATCATGCTAAGCTGATTAGGGGGCTTTCAAATTAGGGCAATTACGCATTTACAAAATGAATACCAATATTACGCAATGCTCGCGTACGTCCGCTAACATTGCGTCTCGACGTCCGGCGTCGTCCATACCATCCAGTAGGTACGGCTAGGACGCGCCGTCGCGCTCGAGATTCCCGGCGCCTGGATTAATCGAACCCAATCAATATATAACGGGTGAGAATGTATTTGCCAAAATCTATCTGCAAACACCCAAACGGTATACCGATAAGACTAGGCTGGTCCAGGGGGGTGGCTACCCCTAAAAGAGGGTTAGATCGATATCAAAAATTCCATTGGGATTTATCGATCCTAAATAATTATTTAACCACATTCAACATTAGATCGATAATTGATTTCAACCCCCATCCCTCGTCTTCGGTCTAACAAAGGGAGATTGATAAGACACGGTAAATAAGGGTAGTAAAAGACAATAGAGGTGGAGTGCGAGTCTGACTTTCAGAATTTTAAGGAATTTCATTAATATATTCTAACCTATATAAATCCATCTGTGAATGACCTATTGACCCCCCTCATTTTTCGTCTGTCCTTCACTTCCGGTTTGTCGAAAAAAAAATACTCGCACCTCGGAACGATCTCTTGGACGCTATGAGAAAAAAAAAATTATCATGGGGAGCAAGAGCGCTCCGAATCGACGAGATCTGCTCTGGATGCTGGGGGTCTAGGGGATGTTCGCAGACTCTCAAATTTTATAGAGACAGATAGATGGATAAGTGAAGGCGAACGGAAGCATAGCAAGCGGAAAGGATGGAAAAATATTCTCGGCAATAGGATTAAGGGTGGAAAAATTTCTGGATCAATTTTTAAAAGAGCCTTCAGCGATAGTTACCGTTCCGTAATTTAATTCCGCCCCCTGGCATATTCGTGACCTTTGCCCTAGGTTTATATACGGTGGAGGTTAAGCGGTCAGCGAATATGGATAGCTTACGGAATCGTGTTATACCATCGTATACATACGATAGATCCTTTCCCAATAGAATCTATGGTGAGAGGCTGGATCAGGGTTGATGTTCGAGAAATTGGATATTGTTACGTGAATTAAGTGGTCACTTGATACTATCGATTAATCGGGATGCCTGACAGAGAGAGAGAGAGAGAGAGAGAGAGAGAGAGAGAGAGAGAGAGAGAGAGAGAGAGAGAGAGAGAGAGAGAGAGAGATAAACAGCAACATAAAAAAATCTTGACTCAATGATCGAAGCCGAAATAAGTAAATGAAAAAAATAAATCTTAAAAAAAAAATTCAAAAAAAAATTAATTCTCAGTCTGTTTATCTCCCCGTCTGTCTCTCTTCACTCTGCCGTTATCACTCCAGCATCAAGCGCGCTTGGCCAACCAGAAGAGCGACATCACGCCACGTTAGTCATCTTCCGTATAAGTTTCTAGGTATACAGAAGTGCATACAATCTATGCACATATGTTCACGTAATATTTCTATCATACGTTCCTCCTACTGTCAAAATCCATCAAGTCGTCCAATTGGAAACTTGAGATAGTCGTATGTAAATTCATACGCGAATCCTGCAAGATCGTATTTCCGCATCGATGGGATCGGTCTTGTTTACGGATGAAAAAAAAAAAAAAAAACGATCCGCTGCAAAGTAGTACCAGTGTGAGATAATAAAAAAAATCAATTTCAATCGATAAATTATTATTAAATTTTCGCACCGCCTTTGAAGTTCGTAATAAAAACTTTTGATTTTCATTAAACCCATTATATGTATATCTATACAGAGGATATTTGAATTGTTGATAAACACCAGACACGTGGATACACGGCTCTTGTCATTTTGACAGCTGTCAGGATGTCGTATAGACTCCTCGTTACATTTGACTTGATTAACGAGCCTTCAGGCAGGACTGGGGAAGGGAAAAGATAATATAGTAATTTATCTATTTATCTGTCCATTTATCTGTTTATCTAGATATAGGTACACGTAGATACTCGTATCTCTCTCCCATCTTGATGTCGTGTTCCCTTAGGACTTATTCAAGATAATTTTTTTTTCCAAGCTGCTTTCGTTTCTTCCCCCCTGCCTCCCTCCCCCTGGCTCAGTAGCTTTCAGGACAAAAATAATATAAAAGATTTCCGGTGCCCTGATATGCATTTACCAAAGACGATCCGATTTCCTTCCGATACTCAAGAAGTCTGAGTCCTCTGCCGATTATCTCAGGAGGCTCCGACGAAGGGAATTAATGCATCTTAAGGGCCAGTTCAGGGCGGTTTCTTTCCCAGGAACAATATCCTAGTGCGCGTGGGTCGACCCCTCGAGGTCGAGGAAGTCTGCCATTAAATAGCCCAATCAACGTTGGCCACAGCGAAGAAACGCGAAACCCAAACGATTCGACTTTTTTTTTTTCGCCTTCATCGAATCAGACGATTCGGAGATAACGCATCGCGAATCAATCTTATCGAGATTTTGATTTGAGTCGATTGACTGTATCGATAATCGATGCCAATTAGGGAAGTGTATATATATATATATATATATATACACACGCTCTAAACGATTGGGACACGACTGATTGGATAAGACTGATAATAAAAGTTGCTCGAGTATCTTGATTTTTTATGGTCCAGAATTAAAAAAAAAAATACCAATGACGCGCGCTGATTTTGTTTTTTTATTTTTTGCCGCTTCGAGACTCATTGGGAATTTCAAAAAGATGTCAAAATATTGTCTCAATGTCCTCGTGTAGTTACGGCTAATATACACAGTGTTCGAGTAATACCGACTAAGGGTTGTCCTACCGGAAATTAAATATTTTTGCACGAGGCGACCGATAAGGTAATCAAAGAAAAATATTTTTCGTATCCTGTAACGTCTTCCCGGGTTTTACCATTATCGATATAAGAGGCTGATCCTGCTTATCTCATCCTAAAGTTCACTACGTGACCTGCGAACGTGACCTGTAAGGATGTCATTGCTCCTGAAAATAATTCAGGAATTTATTAGGGGTGTCGAGATCAAGCAAGGAATTTCGAATTTGATTAATTCGATGATGAATTTAGCATTCAGGTTCGGTATTGTAAAACGAGGGTTCTCTAGGGACGATCAGACAAACCCTGGATATATTTTTTCAATAGAAACTCTCGTGACGCGACACCGTCTCCTTAATGGAATATTTATTGAATGGCAGCCAGAGAGGGGTGTGAAAAAAAAAATAAGTAAGATTTTGCGAAAAATACACGAAAAATACGCGCGACCCGATAACAAAGGGAAGCAGCGAACGAACGGCACTCGCTTTAGACTCGCCATTTCGAATAACGGGTGACATTTTTTTTTTTGGCATATGAAAAAGTGTCTATCGAGCGAGGCGTGGCAATCGTCACGTGTGGAGGATCCTTAATGTCCTTTGCAAGCCTCAGACTCTCAGACGATCAATGCACCGCTGAATGTTCTCCCGCTGGTAGAAAAAGAACAAAGAGAATCGAGGAGACCGGATAGGAAAATGGTACGCGTGCAGGGAGCGTCAACTCCTTGCGATTACGTAACACGCTGATAGCACGAGAGCGATCGTAACACGATTTCCATTAGACTAAATAGAAAAAAAAAAGGTGCTCTTATGCATAAAGAGACGATAAGGTAGGGTCAATGTAAAAATATATGCAGATATCGATTCCCAAGTATTACGTCATTACCGACCGAAAAAAAAAATCTGCCTTACCATCATTCATTTTTCACGTTCGTCAAATTCACGAGGTCCGTCGAGAGTTGCTGAAATTCTCAAAGAAATTTTCCATTCTGGAATTAAGTAATCCTCGCGGGACGTGATACAGTGATAAAAGGAAAGCGAAGAGACTGCAAAGAGATAAGGGAAGAAGAAATTAAAGAAAAAAAAAATTGAAACAGACAGTAGCCAGGTTCGACAGACTGCTGGATCGGGGGGAATCGGGAACTGGGTTCGCTATGTGAGATTATGAAGTTTCCCGTCCGCTCTATGAAAAACCTATAAATGATAAAAATAGAAACAAAAGTGGCATACACGTACGTATATGCATATATGGTGTAGACGCACAGGACCAGGGACGTCTGGGACAAGGGACACGCATGTCACGTGAGACGTCGAGGAGTCAAGGTAAGATGGTTTATATGGTCTCTGTTATCTGTCGGGATGCTGCTAAGGAGGAGGCTGTTGGATGTTATGATGTTCATAAGGGTTTCCGTAAGGGGGTTAAAAGGGCCAGGGGGTCAGAGGGATGGCTTCGTGCCAGAGAGGCCACCTCGGTGCACGGAACACGGAGTGCGGCCCCCTGACACACATTGACTCGTTAAAATAACGACATAATGGCTAATTTAGCGATAATAAGCGCGAACCGTATCGTTCAAATTAGCGTCGAAGGTGAGACGGTCGTGTGGATGCGAGATGGCGAAATGGTCAGGCAGCCAGTCAGTTAGTCAGTCAGTCAGTCAGTCAGTCAGTCAGTCGTCGTCGTCTGCTATGAGGATTCTCCTTCCAGAGGGAGTCGTATGGCGCCATCTAGTTACTGGAACGCGAACCATCGTCCCCGAGGCCCAGTGCCGTAGCACCCGCGGGTGCTACAGGTCATAAAATTCTTATGAGCAATTCGGTCGAAAGTGATTAGAGTTCGTGCCGAGCAATTATTTTCAGTACTTCGAACGAACTTGATAATAATTATCTGGGAATGTGTAAAATAATAAAATATCCCGGAACGTACATTACATTTTTATGTTGAAAACTTACCAAGTGGCCATGTGCCAATTTATACTGTATAATACTGTAATATCATTGAAGGATTCGCGAATTTGCCATTTTTTTTTAAAATAATAATATGTTTTATTATATTGAATCAAAAAAGGGACATGCTGATTACCATATCGGTTTACAGTTTACTCCATAACACAGCTGGTGTTACTAGACTGTAATGTCTATCGGGAATCTATAAGTGGCGTAGATAAAATTCTAATAAAATTAAACACCGCGAATTTTTACGTTATCCTAATATTAGAAGTACAGTCAACCGCAGATATTTTACTTTTGGTTATCTACTAAGTGGTACGTTATTTCAGTGCTTCTAACGGGAATACAGCTGAAACTGTTTAGCGGTATTGCAGCACTGGCGTCTATACATGTGTATATATAGCACACATATATATACATATAACGAAAGCGATTAGTCTCGACATTGGCGTCGGGACGTCGAGCGACATTAAAAGCGCATTAGTCTGTGAAAGTATAAAAATCTAAACTATCGATATTCCTTACTGTATATCTAATATCCTTATAATTTTTCCTAATCGGACAATAATACACTTCACAGCTGAGATTGCACGGTGTACAGAGCTTTATCTATTGAATGATTGCCCACAATCTACAAGTCCTTGCGAGATTAGCATCCACGTGTTTAGAGTTCAACGATGCCGATATACATATATTTAAATTCATCCACGAGTATCAAATTATCAGTGAACTATAACCTTCATAATCTAACCGCAATTCTAACGACTAAAATGCCCTGTACACGAATTATCGTTTTGAGGTTAGGACAAGTCACAGTCAATGCGCACTTGACAGCTGCGCATACGTTATGCATAACGTACAGTTTCACCTGGATCCAATTCATTGTCAATTTAAGTATAGAAAAAGTATATATATATATATATATATAATAGTTTGACTCACAATCAGTCATACATATGGATGGATTAGCGAGAGCGACGTTGATAACATAATTATTTGAACGGGCAATTATGATTATTCAGTAAGCAGGATTAATTCGTTGATATTAATAGTCAAGTCGAGAACATGGTGCGTTAGCTGATAACGTACGATCCTGGTTGGCAAAACTATAGCAGCATCCCGGCATCTGACGGCAGTCTATGTTTACAGGCATAGGAGGCTGCCTATTGGTCGCAGCCGAATAGAGAAAGAGAATAAAGGAGTAACGAAGCAGCAGGAGAATGAGAGGCAAACGTCGGGCATTATTGTCGTATCCCGAGGGAATGCCAGGAGGATTTCGGTATGTAGAACCTGGGTTAACCGGGAAGAGCCGAGCTGTCGGACGAAGTCAGAATATTCTGGATTAAACACACGTAGGATAGATTCATGTAAAAAGCTGGGCGTGGTTATACGTAGGCAAGGGACTCGTGTGCAGACTAAACCGTATGTATAGTACGTACGATAGCGAAGCATGGACTATACACAGCGAAGAGGCGTCGTCGCACCCGTAATTCTTGTTGGAATTTCTTTTTAATTTTCAAAAAATCTTCGGTTATTACGCAAGGGAGGACGTCGGTGGTGTCGCAGGGTAACAGGGAAATGTTCTCGTCTCGCGCCATCTAGAGAATCTCTGCGGATCTTTGTCAAAAAATCGGACTCACCTCGGTCGCTAGTTTTCCCTTGGACGCCATCTTGACAACAGTATGGCCGTCGGAGGCTTCGTTACGCTACGTCTGCACGTCACCGCGCACCTTGTTATCAGTATAAACACACAGGTTGTATTAATTGTGCACTGTCGGTATTCCTGATTCCTGATGACTGCGATCCCTCGACCTTACTCCTTGGCTCCACTGCCTCACTTCTTACGCGACGAGTGAAACCGGGAAATATCGTGACCCGATTTTGCTCGCGCGAGTTTTTCGATTCTCTTCTGACGCTCTGTGACGGTGACGTCACACGTCGACAGTCCTTTACGTACTACGAGTTTACGGGAGATGGACACCCTGAGTTACCACAATGAACCTCCCCACTACACAGAGACCGATCAGTCCCTTTCACTCGCGCCAACTGCCAGCGTGCACTGATAATTATGCCGGCACTCTCTTCCTCTCTCTCTCTCTTTTAGCAATCATTAACCTTACTTTTTTTTTCTTTTCCTTGCTCCCTCTTCCTTTCCTCGGTCAACCCCACTCTTTCTGCTTTATCCGCGTTCTTCTACCTCCTACGGTTCTTATGCCTCTATTCTCTTCCATGAACTTCGATGGGACTTGCTTTATTATTATTTTCATTGAGTGAGTAAAATCTTAGTACGTAATACGCTGGGGGCCTTGCCCCCGACTTCTATGGGCCTTACTGTACTGGGTACTAAATTGTTCTATTCAATACGGCATGAGGCCCCACCCGCTTGTCAAGGTTTTGCTGTGGAGTATATATATATATATTTACGTACACGAACCCTCGTAAGATGGAGTAGTAAACACTACTCGGATCTAATACAGCAGTTAATAGTAACTTCGACCCAAAAAGATCTAGGAGGGGTTTCCTTTAATTCAGAGTGAATTAACCTTTTACAAGTGTCTCTTCTCTTGTTGACCTTAGCTGGAACCACTTGAGCGTTAAATCCTCGCTTCTCTTGAATTATGTTAACGTGAAGATATTCGAGAATCCATATTGTTTTTTTTTTTTTTTTTATTATAGAACGTGAACCAATTCCGATGATCCACCTTCGATAGATCTATTCAAGTGGTAGCCAGGATTAATAAATATTGAATCTTCATTCTACAAGAGACTGTAGCACTCTTTGACGTAAGAAATAGTGTATTTATCTTTACATGATTCATTTATAACGAACCAACGCGCCCTGACGTACAGTAACTATTATCACTTATTATTTCTCAAAACAAATGTGTCTTGTCACAACAAAATTACATAACGATAACTGATCTTCCTACATTTATTCACTGTCCAACAGAAACTTTGCTTCTCATAGAAATAACGTTCGTGTACAGATTCAGCGACGCACGAATCTACCTTACCGACAGGACTTCATGACGCGTCCGATTTCTCTAGCGGTAACGTCAATTCCATTCGTACCTCCATTATTATTGTATACTAGTAACAGTCCGTACCAAACACTCTGATTATCAGTATTCAGTACCAATGCAATAGACAGGACGTTGACCCCGACAGTCAATAAAATTCGTCACAACAGTGACACCATAAATAATATCTCTCGTAGAAAGCTGAACGTGTCAATCTTCAAAAATTCACATTGAACACCAACGAGCCAACCGAGAAGGAAAAAAAGGCGACAATCCCGCATGGTAAGAATGACTGTACTAGAATGATTTTTCGATCGGTAAATCATCCTCACGGACGTTCACGCCGCCCACGTGAAAATATTCATTTATACTGATACATGCAGTGGATAGCCAAGATGCATTCAGTACGTCCAATGAATTCAGTGTAAATCCCGATGTCTGGCGGAAACAGAGAAACTGGCAAGAAACTTTCCATGCATTTTCCACGTCCTGAAAATCAAAGTGGCAGCACGTGGTACAGCGCGAGTACCGTTAAATCCGTCTGGTTTGCCTTTGGCTCTGGCAGCACTTTACTTCGTAAAATCGAACAGAGTCGTCTGCTCTTTCACAATGAGAAAATCCATTGTGTTTCTCTTATTCCTGTTATACAAATGCTCGCCAGTTACATATTATATTATACGCAGAAGGGGCTTCCCCGGAGAACAGGAATGTCAAAGCGACGGGTTTGTGTAATTTCTCTCTCTCTCTCTTTCTCTCTCGTGCACTCTCACTCTCTCAGTCTTTCTCTCTCTCTCTTATCCATATGTATTTGCGCGACACGTACGAGTGGACTTTCAGACAAATTCTCAGTCTCCCTCTTCACCCCGTAACTCGTCAGTGCTTTCCTGAAAATCGACGACGTTTTATTCGTTGTCCGATGACGTGTGCATCGTGCAGTCGGAATGCAGACGTCATTCGACCGGAACAATTCTCGCAGGGTAAAGGACAAAAGTCAGTAGCGATTCTTCGTCGTGAAAATAAATTCCTAAAATAAATTATTGCTTCTTCAGTTACAAATATAACGTGTGCATTACATACGTATATGCATATACATACTGGAACATTAACTACGTATCGATATACATATATATACCAACTGTCACGTAACCCGTCAAGGTCTTCGATGCTGTCGTTAGAATTTGCAAATTTCTATACGTACATCCACGTTTCCTAATTCTGAAGACAATGCATTATGATAGTAATCCAATTGGCGAATATTGTATAATATTATTATCCAACGCTTGGAGCTATGGCGGATTAGGATTCCTCGAGGAAATTAATAATCACGTAATAATCCGTTTGTCTCTCTTTGTCCAGGATTCTAATGAATTATATTCGTATAAGCAAGGATTATTTCATTATCGATTCAATGACAGTCGAGTTATCGTACAATTTTTATAATTCAAAAACTCAACACACTTTTTACTTCTCTCTCTCTCTCCGTATTAATTTCACACCACCCTATAGGAATAATATGTCGTACACGTATGCGTATACGTGCCAGTATAACTCATTCGATATTACTCGAATTGAACTCGCAGCCATCGCTAGTCGAAGTTCCGTAAGCCAGGCGACCTGGTCGATCGATGTGCGGGGATGTGGGTCAGGCACACGCCCGAACCCTCCAGGACTTACCCTCTTGTGTCCTTATACCCCCTCTTCTTGCTCTCTCTCTCTCTCTTGTTCCTACATATATTCTCTCTCTCTCTCTCTCTCTCTCTTTAGTCGTTTACACACGAATACAGATATATTATTATTATTATTATTTTTTTCATTCAAAAAGGCTTTGTGCAATCCTTTCTTTCTCTTTGCCAACCACTTTCATTCTCTCTCTTTTGCCTCCACTCTCTCGCAGCTACGAGTCCTTTGGATGCTCCCGAAGGACAGCAGAATTCACTGGGTACATAGATCCTGATCTGAAATCACTTGGGTTGTACAATAAGGTGTCGAGAATCAGGCCCCTACTATCTGCTTTGCTCTGGGTAATCCTTATCAGTCTGTAAAATGCATTTTCGAGGAATGCAAAATTGGAGGATGCATTTTCCTGAAATTGCACGTATGGTATATTTATTATGTGATTTTGAAATAGCAGGCTGTACGTCTGACGTTAGGTTGTTAGGTTAGGTCTGGTCGCTTTGGGATTTAGAATAGGTCAGAGGGCACGGTGCATAGTAGCACCTCTGGATATCAGCTCGCAGAGGGTTCTCCTATTCTGATTACAGGTTATCAACGGCTCGGTGAATTCCTGAAGATGGATTAAAGGCTCCGTTGATCGATTATTGTAGTTTGAGAAATTTAAGGTGACCCGACATAATTTTTGAGTATCCTCAATGTCTGATGAGGTTAAACGGGATCTTGCGGAGGACCTTTTATATAAATTCTTACCATCCTATACTTAATGATAATCTGTAGGATTTCGAAAGGAGCACCAAGCGGAAGAAATTCAGTTTGCCTTTACTGTGCCAAAGAAGGGGTTGAGACTGGCTGGAACTCACCGTGAAAATCTTTAAATCCATTTGGAAACCCAAAATTCGTTTAGGTACCGACCTACCCACCAACCCGCTTTTTTACCTACCTATCTACCTTACCGACGCGACACGCCACTATTATAAATCTCTCTTAACCCACCTTACCTCCTACGCATACCTAGCAACCTAGCAACCTAGCAACCTAGCAGCCTAGCAACCTAAATCCTTCTCGAGGAACTCTTCTAGTATCCTAACCTGCAAACCTCTTATCTCTTACTGGTCTGAAACGTCGCTGACGCAGAAAGAGATCTCTTAATTTAATTTCCTAGAATTCCAAAAATTTCCATTCACTATTTTCCTCAAACACCTTCGCCGTTTTACTTTTTAACTTTCTGCGATGCTTCCGTGTAATTTTCGTATATATACTGTACATGTATACTCAACATATGTAACACTACACACGCGTCTTCCTCGTACGATAAGTTTTTTTTTGAGATTTTTCCAGAATTTAAGTTTCTCTACAAGTCTTTCGATTTATCGTAGATAATCATCCGGTATAGATTATTATTATTATTATTATAGCTATCAATTTTCATCCCTAGAACACCTGGGCCTATCATGTTCATCGAATCGAAGACCGACTAGGGTACGTGTCGTTTATCATCGTGTATTCTCTGTTACCGGAAGTGAGCACTCTACCCTGCAGACTGTGATCGATATTACAGAAATGACGGATGGTTCGAAAATGGCTGGAATCGAGAATATTCTAAGGGAGCTTGACTTGGCACCAGATCGTATCGCTTTAGAGAAAGAGGAAGTGCATATCTGCCAGGAGAAGTGCTGGGAACGTATCGCCGAGTATTCGTTGAAAGGTGATTATTTATTTATTTTTTTTTGAATTTAATGTAGCTAATTAAACAAGCATCCTTAATCGTCATTAAACGTCGTTTCTCTTCCAGCAGAATCTATTGGAAGAGTCGATTTATAGATTTTGCGAGCCCCAATTTAATCGACGACCTTTGCTTTGATCTTGAAGCACGTCTGCACGTTCTTGTGCTCGTCCAAGAAGGCGAACTCGATGGTCAGTGACAGCTTGGGGTAGGAAGCAAGTACTGGCATGCTGAGGGCGTAGGTGACCTCTTCGCCCTTGTCCAATGGGCACTGGGCGTTGGTCAAGGTGTCGCAGGCGTTGTCTTGACCGATGTCATAGTTCACAGTCAGTCCAAGGACGGTAGCACGTACACGAGGAGTCAGTTTGGCGGTGTCACCGGCTGTTGAAAAATTTTGTTTCTTTTAGCTTAATTCACATTTTTTTTTGTCTTTCGTTTTTTTTCTTTTTTTTTTTTGAGATACTTACTGACAACGAAGTCCCATTCTCCGACAGCGTTGGTACCACGTACCAAGGAACAGGGAGATTTCGTGCAGCCGGCTATTCTGACCTCTGTTGGTGGTGCACCTCTCCTGCACTTGCTGAACGGAGTCGCTTGGGCGGAAGCTGCGACGATGATCGCTGCGAAGACGAAGACTGTAAAGGGAAACGAGATTTATTAATTTTTTTAAAAATTTTATGGGTTAAGAACGTGGGAATTTTTTTTATCGGTTTTTTTTTTTGGCTGTTTGAGGTTCGTTCTTCGTGGGTGACCTGAGGTGAACTTTGTATGCTCGTTAGAAATTGGACAGTTAGGTCAGCTCGTTAGTCAGAATGTCAATATCCGTTGAAACGGTAATACGTGTATATTAGGTAGAAAGTGAGTTTGACTGTTATTATTATTTTTGGTACGCAAAGTTTCACAAGAATTATTGTCTATTTTTGTTTATCTGGGTTTATTAAGTAAGGGATAATTATTTACCGTAAGTGAGGGATGCCATTGTTCCTTCTGCTGTTCCAATGTTTGCTTCTTACTTTGACGACAAAGTACTGTGATTTAGTTCAGGGAAACCGGCTGTATATATACGGTGGAGTATCTAATCGGACACCTGCTTCAGGATACGATAAGTTTGTAAGGTTATCGGTGAACACCTGCATCTCGAAGATGTTAATGATTATTTGATGTTAATCGAACTGATAGCAATATTTGATTATTTCGATGAACCAATAGCTGCAGGGAAGGTATTTTTTTATATCAATTGCGAAATCAATATGATTATTGTTAAAGTTGAGCAAGGTCCGACAGATGTCAAAAGTAACGTCACTCTTGCTTTAAAAAGTCTGATTAAAGTCTATAAATTTCGATAGAGATACGATTTAATTACAATTAGATTGAATCGGGCCAGTCGGAGGCATTTGTATTGGGATTGAAAATGATATGGAACTAATAGTTCTTCTAGTTAATTTGACTGTATAAGTTATCAGTTCATAGGCAGTACATTTTTTTTTATTAGTATTGATAGCAATCTCATTAATTTTAAGTAGTAAATATCTAAGATTCGATAAGGAATTTTTGATCCTCAAATCTGATTCCTTCACAGTAACTATTTGTTGGAATTGCTTTTAATCGAGTAGTGTTTTTAGTACATCGTAGTTCCTAGGTTTGCCGCGGGTGGCGTAGGGTTAAATTTTTCACGTGTAATGAGTTCATGGAAATTATAGAAAAATTCGGTTATTCGAGCAAAAGAATTAATTAATCTATTTTGATAGGTATGGCTAGACGACCAGGTATGAGATAATATGGAATGTTGGTAATTTTGTTTATCAAGCACGATAAGCGCATGATTATAAGATTTATTAATCATTTTC